>JAKCWG010000241.1:0-97359 GCA_021464415.1 Lonicera japonica | reverse complement strand
TTTTAAAATTTTAAAATTATTTGAAATTTTGTTGAAAATTAAGGGAGGGAAAATAACTTTAGGCGATGCACATTGACCAAAGTACGTCTCTTAAGTGACGTTTTAGGAGACGAACATTGATCAATGTTAGTTACGTAAGAGACCTAACCTTTAGGCGACGTACCTTTATAAGTTTGTCGCCTAAAATGTAGATTTAGGAGACGTACCTTGCTAGTCGTCTAAGATCCGTTGCATAAGTTGATTCTTAGGCGACGCATTATATCCGTACGTCGCCTAAGATGACGCGGAGGAGACGTACTTAATTGAACGTCGCGTAAGTGAAGTTTTAGGAAACGTACCCTATTTGTGTGCCTCGCCTAAACCTCTTCTTGGCATAGTGACTATTAGCTACGGTGTTCAATAGTTGGTGTTTGTGTTGCATGTGCTAGAATTTGATGATTGTGGTGTGATTTATGGAGAAGTCGGAGATTTTCTTCCGGTGTTTAGTGGTAAGCGCGCTCACCTGGATCCAGGATATACTGAGTTTGATACTCATCCGGGGCGGGGGAGGTTTTGTTATTTATTTGTAGTAAAAAGGTAGAGACTTAGTCTTCTCTTTTGTAAAAATAAAAAATTAAATTATATGTATATAGATAAATATTATGCTTTTCATCTTTGTAGATTTTGTAAACAGGTTCCACGTGTCAACCTGGGTAACACGATTAATAGACGAGGTCGAATTATAGTTGAAAATTTTGATATTAGTTAGTCGTGTCGAGTTGTTGTTGACTTCTTTAATAATTTCAAGAACTATTTAACATTCCTTTAAGAAGTTTTGAAACATATTTATTTTTAAAAACAATTCTTTTAAAACATCTTATATGTTTTTGTGTAAAATATGCATGCACGGTTGTCCGTTTTTGTCATTGTAGATGTACCTAGCTTTCACAGGAGGTAGACTAAGGAAGTATTGTCGTAAATGTGCAATCTTTTAGTGTGTTTGATGTCTAGCTTTTCACATGTAACGGTATTTTCTCTCTTGCCTTTGCATTATCTAAATTTAGATATATATATATATATATATATATTTTCTATTTTAACGCTGTCCCTATAAAGGAACCATTCTAGAAATGTTAGAAATTGAAGGAATCTTCACAGCTTCAAATTTTGGGGGTTAAATCTAATAAAAATTATTTTAGGGGATTTAATCAATATAGATATTAGCGTAGGGGATTAAGTCAATAAACCCCAAAAATAAAAAAAATTCTCAAATTGAACATTTGGTCTTTTTAACATGTAAACATAACTAAAATGTTTAAATCGCCCATTTGAAACATAAAAAAATATTAATTTAGAAAAGTACCCGCCATAGCCTAAAGTGAATTATTTATATACAACTTTATAAATAATGATTTGTCATTATTCATATATTTGGAACTTATTTGCAAAACGTATTGAGTTGAATATAAAATAATTCAAATATTTTAGAATAAAATCATCAGTAAGTTTGAATGAAACTTACGCTCTGTCGTATTACCATTTTCCTTAATTATTTACTCATGTAAAAGTATTATCTATCATGCAAGCATGCATGCTGGAGATCAACCAATAGCTTTTTACAATCCCAATTAAACAAAGTTGTCATATCTATGTGGGTTGAACGGTTCAAACTTACATAAAATATTGTTTACTATTATAATTAAAAGTGGAGTTAATTTTAATTACATATAACACCCGCAAAATTTAACCCTGTTGATGCTTTTTAAACATGAAAATCCAAAAAATACTAATAAAATTATAAACTTTCGAGTGAGTTTTACTTTTGTTAAAAATTAAATATACTGTTAAAAACCTTAATGGAAATGGTCAACATTTGCATTACTGCACTTAGTACATGGGTTTTAGTAACATAACCTTATTGAACACACCCTTACCAGCCTGTACGTGAATGACTTTGATAGCTTATAAAATAATTTTCTTTTGATCTAATCAACTGTTTACTACAAAACTTGTTTAGTATATTTGAAAGGTGAATTGTAATTTAATTAGGACACATTAATATCCTAAAATAGAATTACGTACTTGAATCTTACTTTAAGACAAAAGGAGTATAATATTGGGCTGATTGGCAACCTGGCCATGAGAACCGGTTCAAATCTAATATATAATTAACAAGCCAATAACAACATGTTTGTTTAATGGGTTACGGTGGGTTGGGTGGAGTCCAAATTGATTAATTATCATGTAAAGAAGAACATGATAACTTTTGGGAAATGATATTAGCACTCCACTTTAGTACTTCAGCACTCCACTTTTATTTTTAGTGACATAAAAAGTATCCCAAAAGATATATATGTAAGTGTCACTAAAAATGAAAGTAGAGTGCTAATATCATTTCCCTAACTATTTTGTGCGAATAATTGATATGTCCACATTATTGCTAGGTTATTAAACCGGTAAATAAAATCTAACAAAAATAATAATGACAGAATCTTTGATATGTGCTAGGAACTTGATAAGAAAGGTGTCATGCTGAAAAAATTAGCTTAATCTTTGTTTTCCTTGATTACGGTGAATTAATTTTAGGTAATTTTGTTACTATATTCAAACCTAGAAAGAAATTGAGATGTTGAACATAAATCACTAGTTAAATATTTGTACTATGTGTGTAAGGCTGATGTTATATAAATTGACGAAGACGCAAATTTTTTTATTATTAATTATCTTCTATGAGGTTATTAATGTGAGGATTGGGTAGATAGAAAAAAATAATAATAATAAGATGTCAATGTTAAGTTTAGAGAAAAGAGAAAAAATATATTTGTATTGAATAATTAAATATATAAGAATAGGGCTCTATTTATAGAGATGTACAAGACAAAAGGAAAACCTAGTCTAACAAGGAATAGGAAAGCTAATCCAACAAGGAAACAAAGACGAAATAAATACATAAGGAAATAAATAAATAAATAACTAATAACTTTAACACCCCCTCAAACTCAAGAAGGCTGAGAAGCATTTGGAGTTTGGAAATGAGAAAGCGAAAGCGGGCGATCACATGAGACTTGGTAAATAAATCAACAAGCTGATACTCGGACGAGATGAAAGGGAAGCGAATAGTGCCATGAGTGTACTGATGTTAAACAAAGTGGCAGTCAACCTCAATAGGCTTGGTGCGTTCATGAAAGACATCATTATGGGCTATCTGAATGGCACTTTGACTGTCACAAAATAATGGCGTAGGAGTAGGAATGTCAATTCCTATATCTTGAAGCAACCAGCGAAGCTAAACAATTTCAGAAGTTGCATGTGCAAGGGCGCGATACTCAACTTCAGCACTAGAACGGGCAATCACAGTTTGTTTCTTATTTTTCCACGCGATGAGAGAATCACCTAGAAAAACACATAATCCTATTGTAGATCGGCGATCAGTTATATAACCCGCCCAATCGGAGTCGGAATATCCTTGTAACACAAGACTGGAAGTGGATGAAAGATGTAATCCCTAGAATAGTGTCCTTTTAAGGTACCGAATGATGCAGAGAACAGTAGCAAAATGAACAGAGCGTGGTGCGGACATAAATTGGCTTACAATATGAACAACATAACTAATATCTGGCCGTGTGATGGTGAGATAGTTGAGACTACCAACAAGTTGGCGATATAAAGTAGGATTAGGTAGCAAAGTCCCATCAGAAGCACAAAGTTTGACATTCATTTCAAGTGGAGTATCGGCAATTTTGTTGTCAGTTAAACTAGCTCGCTGAACAATGTCAGAAGCGTATTTTACCTGAGAAAGAAAGTAACCGGTAGACAAACGATCAACCTCAATAGCAAGGAAGTAGCGAAGAATTCCCAGATCTTTCATTTCAAAACAAGAGCACATATAGGTCTTGAGCTTGCATATTCCATCGAAATCATCCCCAGTGATAATGATATCATCGACATAAATGAGAAGAACAACAATGCCTTATGGAGAGAAACATGTAAACATTGCTGAATCATGAGCACTTTGTGAAAAACCATGGTGAAGAACGGCTGTGGAGAATTTTTCAAACCAGGCTCTGGGTGCTTGCTTAAGACCATAGAGAGCACTGTGAAGTTTACAGACTTGCCCAGGAGAGTGAGGTAGCCCATTAGGAGGTTGCATATATACTTCTTCGGAGAGGTCGCCGTGAAGGAAAGCATTTTTGACATCCATCTGGTGAATCGCCCACTTACGGATAGAAGCAACTGAAACAAGTGTGCGAACTGTGGTCATACGAGCTATGGGAGTAAAAGTTTCTTCATAATCAATACCATATTCCTGGGTAAAACCTTTTGCAACAAGACAAGCTTTGTAACGATCAACAAAACCATCGGCGTTGGTTTTAATCTTGTATACCCATTTGCTCCCAACAACACATTTTCCAGCAGGTAAGGGAACAAGGTCCCATGCATTGGTTTGTTTTAAGACATCAAGTTCATCGGCCATAGCTTGTTTCCAAAAGGGATCGGTGGATGCTTCGTGATAAGAATATGGCTCATGTAGGGATAGCAGGGCGAAAAGAAAACAGTGATAATCTGATAACTTAGCTAGCGGCCGACAATCACGAGTTGGTCAAAGTGGAGGATCGCTGTCGGGACATGCAGAGTCAGGGCAAGACATAGAGTTGTCAGCAGTGGAGCTATCAGACACTAAGGGAATGGGGTTAGATGGTACTAGATCAGGGACAGATACTTGAATGGGTGAAAAATGAGAGGCTTCTATTGGCGAGGACTCCGGGAAAGGATCAACAGGCAGAGCAGGTTCAGTGGATAAGGTGGTATTTTGCGCCAGAGTGTAATATGGAGTATTTTCCCAAAAGATAACATGTCGGGATATGCGAAGTCTTTTGGCAATGGGATCGAAGCAGCGATAACCTTTTTTGTTGAATTCCATATCCTAAGAAAACACACATAGAGGTTTTTTGTGTGAGTTTGGTACGCTCTCTTTTCGGAAGTAATACAAAACAAGTAGATCCAAAGACACGAAGTTCGGAATAATCAGGACGAGTTTCATAAAGGCGCTCCAAGGGAGTAACACCATTTATAACAAAAGAGGGAATGCGGTTTATAATGAATATAGAAGTATGGATGCCTTCTCCCCAAAAAGTGAAAGGGACATAGGACGACACAAGGAGAGTACGGGCAGTTTCGACAAGATGACGATGTTTACGTTTTGCAATGCCATTTTGTTGTGGGGTGTCAGGGTAGGACAATTGAGGAAGAGTCCTTTGAGATTTGAGAAAGTCAAGGAAAGGTTTGGACAGATATTTGCCTCCGGAATCAGAACGAAAAAGTTTTATAGTTTTAGAAAACTGAGTTTTAATCATGGTGGCAAATTCAATGTAAATTTTAAAAAAATCGGAATGAGAGTGAAGCAAATCAGTCCAACTATAGCGAGAGTAATCATCAACAAAAATCACATAATATAAGGCACCCCCTATAGAAGCAATAGGAGCTTTACCCCACACATCAGAATGCACAAGATCAAAAGGAGAAAATGAAACTGTAGTACTATTATTAAAAGGTAGAGCTGGTTGTTTGGCCAGTTTACAAGCAACACAAGGAAAATCTTTATCTAATGTAACTGGTCCTAACAACCCTTGATTAATCATATATTTAAGACGAGAAAAAGAGACATGTCCTAATCTAGAGTGCTAAAATGATGATGGGTGTGAGGTAGATGTTGTCAAGAATGTATTGGTTGTGGGGGAATGTGAAGTGTGTCTGTAACATATAAGCGTCCAACTCCATGGCCTGTCCCAACTTGCTTACTCGTCGAGCGATCCTGCACAATAAAACCCAATGAATGAAATATAATGATTAGCCCAAGATCACATAATTGCCCGACAGATAACAGTTGCATTGAAAGTTGAGAGACAAAGAAGACATCAGGAATAGACAAGTTAGTAGTGTTTTTAATGGAACCAATGTGACTAGCAGTAATAACAGAACCGTCAGTTGTGTGAATTTTAAGAGATGAATGCATAAGACTGAATGAGTCAAAGTGTGTAGGGTCAAAAGTCATCTGATTTGATGCTCCGAAATCAAGGAACCAAGGAGAAGAAGATGTACCTGATGAGACTGAAAAAGCAAAGGTAAATGGTATGATTATTACCGGTTTGAGGAGATTGTGGAGTAAGTATGGCAACAGACGATCTAGTTGAGTTTTGTAGTCCCCGCATGTACCGAGATTTAGGAGAGGGACAATTCTTGACTACATGCCCAAAACCCTTGCAGTAGTTACATTGAACCTAGGAAGAATCTCGGGGTGGTGTCGTTTGGGTATTATGAGGAGGGCGACGTGATGTCTGATGAGGGCGTGGTGAAAAGGTATTGTGAGGTGGTCGGTAATTCTGATTCTGCGGGCGATGAGATGCATCATACGAGGTATTCGAGGCCGGGGGTGCAACAAAAACTGAGAAAATATTCGGAGTGATACCCTTTTGAGTTTCTTCAGTAATTAATTATGTTAATGCTGATCAACAGAGGGGAGGGGTTTGCGATGAAGAATAGATGCCCTGATCGGTTCAAATTCATCCTGCAGTACCATGAGAAATTGTACAAGTGGCATTTCTTCACGGAAGGTTTCCCATAAACCAAAATCTGTTGTCCATGGAGGTTCTATGAGTTCCAATTGATCCCAGATAACGAACATGCTAAAGTGAAAATTAGACACGAATTGGCCTGGTTGTTGTAGTAGCCCACGTATATCTTATTCAAGTTTATACTTCTTGGCAAAATTGGTTTGAACATATCTGTGTGCTAAGAAATCCCAAGCTTTATTTGCGGTATCACACTTTCCAAGCTGAAGACTGATTGATGGAATGACAGTGTTGACAATCCAGGTTAAAATTTTGTTGTTATTAATATCCCAATCAGCATACTTTTCATCGGTTTCATCAGGACAAGTTGCTTTGCCATTAACATAATTCTAGAGTCCCTTTCCTTTCAAAAAATTTCGGAACAAAATAGACCAGTGATTATAATTATTTCCATCCAATTTGATGGTGATAGGAATTTATGAGGTTTTCATAACATAAAACTGAACAAGAATTAAGCAAACGGTGTAAGAAATAATGCGCTTGACCTGATTTTGTATCTTAGAGATTGAATTTGGAAAAACGGAGACTGCGTTGTGTTTGGAATGCTTGAAAACCTCGGGAACCGGTCTTGGTTGTCAGAGAACCGGTCAGAAAAATAAGCAAACGGTGTTAAAAGGAGTGCACTAGATCTGGTTTTGTAACTTGAAGACTGAATCTGGAGAAACGGAGAATGCAGTTACGTCTGGAACGGTTGAAAACCTAGGGAACCGGTCTGAGTTGGCTAAAAACCAATCGAAAAGTATCAAAACCGGGCAAAAAACTGTCGGCTGAACCGGTCTGAGTTGACTAACTGACGGCGTTAATGGAAAACCTGATGGCGTTAACGGAAGGCTAATGGCGTTAACGGAGGTTTGACGGAGATTAACTTTAACGAAAAAGGACTAACACTGTTAAAGTTAACGGTAACTTGACTGACGGTTACGCCGGTGGCGCGTGGCTTCAGCGAGACGGACAGGATTGGACACTCGCGGCGCATGAGAGTGCATGTCGACGTTACGGAATCTTCTTTGGAAGACGAAGGTTTTGATGTCGTGGTTGTCGAGGTTTGGTATATTTATCAATAAGACAGTGCGGATTATTGGTGTGGATCTGATTTAATGATGGTTGCTGGCTGGTGGCTGGGCTGGTAGCTGGGACAATTATTCAACCTTCCTCTGATACCATGTTAAGTTTAGAGAAAAGAGAAAAAATATATTTGTATTGAATAATTAAATATATAAGAATGGGGCTCTATTTATAGAGCTGTACAAGACAAAAGAAAAACCTAGTCTAACAAGGAATAGGAAAGCTAATCCAACAAGGAAACAAAGACGAAATAAATACATAAGGAAATAAATAAATAAATAACTAATAACTTTAACAGTTAAGAACATAATTTATGCCCATAATTATTAAATTTGGGCAAGTCGGTATATTTACAAAATACTGCTTATAAAAATTCAAACATTAGAAAATATTGATTGGAGTTAAATATATACACAGACACATACATACATAAATACATACATAAATCACTAGTTTTAAAAAAAAACATATCAATTGTTTGTAATACTGTTATTCAGCCAACTTCATCGATCACCTTGTTCAGAGCAGCCACATCATTAATCTCATCACTCTCCACTCCTCCAGCATCCCCATAGCGATATTTAGAAACAAGAGCAAATCCATAGACAATGAACAGATTGCTGAGGCTTAGGATCTCTAAAATCGCATAGTAATGATCTAAACGACTGTTATCAATTGTGTCGCGAATCCACATGCTAAATGTTAATACCCAAAATATGCTAGTGAATTTTCCAATTCCGAGTACCAGTTCATTGAAGGCCTCTCCATATTCTGCCAAAGTTTCATTGTGGTGGCAGAAAAATTTAATGATGCCTTCTTCAATGAGGCCTTCACTAAGTCCCAACAAACAAAACTGGGGAGCTAACCAAAAGAAACTCATCCTAAGAACATAATCTTCTAAATTGTCCCCATGATTAAGTTCTTGAAACCTCTTAATCTCCGCCAACCTCTTAATCTCCACCTTCTGAGCAACAAAACAACACAAACAAGCGCACACCAGTCCAATGCCAATCCTTACTTTTGTTGCGACTAAGTACTGGCCCTTGTCGACATTAAACCACTTAAAGATTATTAGATTGGATGCATATAAGATCACATAGTATGAGCAACCCTGAATCAAATATAGTGAAATAAGTGGGGCTGAGAATTTATCGGTGATCTTATGATCCAAGTTGGCACTTTGCTGGTAAAAAAAAGTGCTCCCTGTTGTTTTTACGAGAGAAAACAGCAGCAGAGTAGCCCATATAGGAACCATTCTAATAACATTTTTTACCACCTTCACCTGTGCAACTGTGTACAGTCTCCCTTGTTTCTCTTGTTCATCTTCACACGGGGATGATGATTTTCTTTCAATTATTGCAGCTTTATCTAACCACCTGTCAATCATCACCAAATGGTCATTAATTTGTACTATATATCTAGTAAGATAAACTTGATATATATCTACTTTTATATAAGGCTAGAACACATTCGAGTTTGTTAATTAAAGTCTTGCCAGATTTTCATTTTTTTCATTTTTGCCCTTTCATACATATAAAATGTTTCCATTTGTAATTAGTGCAAAATGATCTAATTCATGGCTTTACCATTTTGCCCATGACACAGATCACCACATGCAACTCACATGGCCTTTTATGTCCAAAAACCTAATGGTGCGTTTTGGATGTACTAAAGTGAAAATGGGAGCAAACTTTAGACCATCTCCATTGGGTGAGCCAAATGGCTAAATTTAGCCATTTGCTTGCCCCATTCGGTAAGCTATCTGTGCAATAGTGCATGCAAAAGTGTAAACCAAAGCTAAATTTAGAAGCCGACCAAATTTTAGCTCGGACGATCAACCAAATGTCGTGGCAGAGAATGAGCATTCTGACGACACATGATGTGTCGTGAGAAACAATTTTTCATTCGGCCGATAGATGATGTATCGTGGGACAATAAAATTTTAGCTCAGTCGATATTTCAAATATCGTGAGACAATAATGCAAATGAAGACAAAGCCATACCTGAATAATAATTTTGGAAATGGAAGAAGAAAAAAAAACAGAAAATGCCTGCCACGACACATGATGTGTCGTGGGAAGCAATAGCATTGGACGATGTATCATATATCGTGGGAAGGATTAAAATGATGCCCCGACACTTTATAAATCTTCCGAGCTAAATTTAGCTTTCTCCCGCTACAACTCTTAATTACTAATAGTGTAAATATGCCTTTTTAACTTACATTTTTAGCTTCCCCACTAAAGATGGCCTTAAGAACAGATATGATGCAAAATGAACTTCATGGACTAAAGTGCAAGAAGGTCAAACTTTAAGGGGGTAAATTAATTATAAATAACTCCCCTTCTAAAATAAACTTTTTCAAACCGGCCTAAGGTCAGTGTCACTTACTAAATGATGCACTGCTTCAATTTAAAGATCCAATTCTTACACAAAAAAATTATAAATAATACTTAAAATTCCAACAACATGAAAAGAAAAATAGAACTTCAAATTTAAAGCTCCAATTCTTACTAAAAAAATTACAAATAATACTAAAAATTCCGATAACATAACAAGAAAAATAAATTTTCTAGTGGCAATATAACAAGAAATGCTTACTTATATCACGATGCATGTGATATGATTATTACGAACCCACAAACTAATTACTAATAACATTCTCGTTAATATTGCATGCTCTAAGTGTGACACTACTATTAATACATGTAATGTATTGGCGACATGTCACTATATCTCCTAACTGTGTAGCCTATAAAAGTACTCCTAATATAAAGGTTGAGAAGAGGCCACACACCTTAACTTTGACACCTGATTAGACATAGACGGTGACAATTGGTTGGTGCTATTTTTGAAGTAATCATCATGTTGGACGGGGTACGGAAGTTTCCATTTCACTATGGCTGCCTTGATTACACGAAAAATCGTGGCAGGAGAATTTGTAGGATTTCGATTTTCCCAGTGGTAGAAACTGATGCCAGACAAGAAAAATAACAAAGCACAACCCATCACGATTGCTGAGATTAGAAAGTTGGTTTTCCATCCATTGGTTGCAAGGACAAAGATGGCAATAAGAGATCCAATAAAACGAGGGATGTAACACCAAAATTTATCATCAGGACTGTTGTTATTGTTCTTCAATTGATCATTGAGGAATGCTGTTAGAAAAGGCTTTTGTCCTGCTTCACCTATTGCTATTTGGATTGCCTCTATAAGGTATCCTCCGCCGCGTGGATGTAGAAGCCACAATAGCATCAAGCCCTTCAATAAGAACAAAAACAATTCCAAATGAGTAGTGTAAGTTACTGCAAACAAATATATATAAATTCCGTCAAGGCAATATATTGCATGTGCTTCGGGTTCAGTCTTCATTGGAAAAATATTTATCTAATTGTAAGGTCAACAAATCTTTTTGAAGAATGTTACCCACACACAAAATTTATAAATAAGCGTAAAGGGGACTGAAATAAGAACACACAGATTTTTGGTGAAGGATGGTTCTCCCAGCCAATGGATAGTAGGTCTGATTTACGTCCACCCTTTAATGATGATTTTTATTAATATTGACGATGGTGTTTACAGGTTGATAATAGGTTGCTAGATTATGCGTAGATTAGATCCTTCAAAATGACTAAGGCTAGCCCATTTTATAGATGCAATGAACTAGTTGTTACAAAGTGATAAGTATCACTCCTAACGTTGGAGTTGAGTGGAGAGATTAGTGGAATTAGTTGCATAGTGGGCGGTTAGTTACGTAGTAGGCAGTTAGTAACTAGCCATTGAGCGTGCTGGTCACGTTCTCGCAGTGTTGCTGTCACGTGTTCCTGGAGAAAGGGCTTCTTTTCTCTATCTTCAATAAGCTCGGATATACAATGAGGTCGGACTTCGCCTTTTTGTTAATGAGCTCGGTGGATTATTTTTATGCCCTTCATTAATGTATGCAAGTTACACAAATATCGGGTGCGTAAATTAAGCTAGTAATGTACTAATTAGTCTAACAACAGCCGTGGGATTTGGCACCTTTAGTCGTGCTCCGCGTCAACCCCCCCCCCCCTCCCCCTCTTTATCTCTCTACACTATATGAGACATCGGCACCATCACAATGTTATGGACCTCAGAGGCAGCCCAACATTTGGGGTCCTAGGCAAGTTTTAAAACAAACATTTGTTTTATTAATAAAGAAGTTAATCTAGTTCTAAATTGTGGAAGAATGTTTTTAAATATTAAAAAATTATATAATATAAACGATAGGATGCTTGAGATTGCAAGATATTTTTGAAAAAATGATAGCGTCTTAGACACGACTAGTATTATAATCAGGGGCGTATCTACAGTGTGGCGAGGGAGTGCGCGTGCACCCCCGGCGATTTCGGCATTTTTTTTTTAAAAAAAAATACAAAAAAATATAGGGATTTATGTGCATAAATTTATAGTTAAGGGTGTATAACTGTAATAAACTTGAGGGGCTTTTGGAAATTAATATATACCTAAAAGGAGGAGAGAGTTAGAGAGAAGTCATGAGATCTCAATACCCCTTTTTATATTTGCTTGCAGCCTTCATCTCCTTGCTCCGCCCTTTGCCCATTTGACTGTGATTTTTTTATTTTTTTTTGGCTGCTCTCCACAAGTCACACCTTACTACAGAGCTGCCCACAAGCCACCCGCGTAGCTACAGGAGGATAGCGCTACAGAGGTTCAAATCTATTTCCTTTTCTTTTTATTTTCCTTTTATAGCAAAAAAATTAAATCTAATCCATGATATATAATTATATATTAATATATTATGAATGGATATATGATATTGCCCGTCTAAATGTCTGTATGACTGCATATGTGTAAAATTAGTTGTAGCTTAAATGCTTAATTTTATATTTTTCACAAATTTTTTTGTCTAGGGCTAATTTTATATTTGATTTAGGTTTAATAAATTAATAGGGCTGATTTTTTTATTTTTTTTGGTATAGCAGTACATGGATGATTTATAAATAATTTATGTTTAATAAATTATATTGTATATTAATTGTTTAATTGATTTAGCTTTAAATGTGCCAAACTTTATTGTTGGAATGATATTGCACGTCTGGTTGTCTGTATGACTGTATATGTGTAAAATTAGTTGTGGCTTAATTTTATATTTTTCACAATTTTTTTTTGTCTAGGGCTAATTTTATATTTGATTTAGGTTTAATAAACGTTGAATTTATAGGCTGATTTTAGAATGAAGAAGTATTATAGTAAAATAGGAACAAGTTCTTCCTCCGGCAGAAAATTGTGCACCCCCGACCGAAAATTCCTGGCTACGCCACTGATTATAATATTTGTGACTTTTTTGGTATAATTTTTCCTTTTTCAGAATTTTATAGATTCTGAATCACAATTTATTAGTGAATATTACATATGACTGAGATTTTTAAGAACAATAGTTGTATGTATAACAGAAAAATAATAGAATGCAATCTGGACAAAAAACAAATGTTAAGAAAATAAAATATTTGGTAGAACCAAAGTTACAAAAGAAGAACCAGAAAAAATAGAAAAAGTTTCTAGTGATAAAAGAGAATAAAATAAAAATAAAATTACGTTCACTTGATATAACAATTTGAACTGAACTCCTCAACTTTGAAGCACTACCAAGTTACTTATGCTAAAGCGCAAATACCTTTAAAAAATAAAATAAATGCTTGCAAAAGTAAGAATCAAAAATCAAAACACGGTATAGCATCATTGATGAATGAAATACTTCTTAAATTTAACATATAAAGAAATGCCAAAAACAAAATTACGGCGGAGGTAAATTTAATATGACGGGAAAGATCTAGTGTACGTGGACCATATGTTTATGAACACATCTTTAGCAATGAATTTTAATCGCTAAAATCATCTTCCAATATTTTAGTGATGAAAGTTCGTCGCTAATGGCCGTTCCATATCAGATCTGGAGAATGAATACTATGTGGAATTAGCACTTACAATAACATAAGCAACAGTGGAAAAAGAGATTGTGATAAAATGACCGAAGCTTTCAGTGAAGCAAGCCACAACGATCACTAGAATTGATGTTAACCCTTCTTGAGCATTAACGATAATCGCAGATCTTTGAAGAGACCCTTTGTCATCATCTAGGTATGACATTGTGATACGTACCACTGCATGCCCAACTAAGCTGTGGCTTAGTATCAAACCTAAAGATTCAAAGGGAAAAAAAAGGAGTATATATTCAATTAACTGGAAATTAAGGGCCTTTTTGGTGCATTTTTTTTTTCAAAATTTTAAAATCTCAACTCAAAATCAACTCTACTTTTACACTTTCCAAAATTTATTTCACTTTACTTTCTCTCTCTAAAAAAACTTTTAAAACACCATAACTTTAAATCCAAAAATCAAAATTAGATAAAAAAATATATATTTGAAACCTACTCATTGAGATCTATAAAATAAGATCCATTGTAACTATTTTTTGAAATTTTTTTATGAGACTTTTTAGTTGGTTGAAAAAACTCAAACAAAAACCAAATTCACTTTTCAACATACTTCCAAATTCTACCAAATACCATATTTTAAAAACTCAACTTAAAAACTCAACTCAAAACATAAACCAAACATCACCTAAGCATCACCAATCTAGTATCAAACCTAAAGATTCAAAGCAAAAAAAAAGGAGTATATAATCAATTAACTGGAAATTAAGCATCGCCAACCTAGTATCAAACCTAAAGATTCAAAGCAAAAAGGAAAAAAGAAAAGAAAAAAGGAGTATATAATCAATTAACTAAAAATTAAGCATCGCCAACCTAGTATCAAACCTAAAGATTCAAAGCCAAAAAAAAGGAGTATATAATCAATTAACTGGAAATTAAGTATCACCAATCTAGTATCAAACCTAAAGATTCAAAGCAAAAAAAAAAGGAGGAGTATATAATCAATTAACTGGAAATTAAGCATCGCCAACCTAGTATCAAACCTAAAGATTCAAAGCAAAAAAGAAAAAAGAAAAAAGAAAAAAGGAGTATATAATCAATTAACTGAAAATTAAGCATCGCCAACCTAGTATCAAACCTAAATATTCAAAGCAAAAAAGAAAAAAGAAAAAAGAAAAAAGAAAAGAAAAAAGGAGTATATAATCAATTAACTGGAAATTAAGCATCACCAATCTAGTATCAAACCTAAAGATTCTAAAAAAGGAGAGTATATAATCAATTAACTGGAAATCAAGCATCACCAAAAAAATTATATGATCAAGCGTTGGCTTTAGCAAGAAACTTCCTCTAATCCCCATTTTCAGGCAAGTATTTTTTGGGATTCTCTTGATTTACCGAGATCGTAACTAAAGGATTAATTGATGTTCAGAGGAGTGTTTGCTTTGATCTTTTATGTGGATATATTCAAGGTAACTTTTCCGGTGACCATCAAATAGGCCGAGGCCAGACTAAGCTAAAAAAAAAAAAGTAAAAAATTTGGTCTGAGACTAAGAAGCTAATTTAGAGTAGCTAAATCGGTAACTACGGTTCTCAACCAGTAGGATAATATCACTTGGTTTCAGGAAAAAAAAATTGAGCACAGCTGATCCTGATCGATCTGCATGAACCCAGACGAGTTTTAGATGTACGTAGCTAGCTACCATATCCTTAAATTCCCTAATTTAATTACCTGATATGAAGAAAGCAGCCCAGTTGAACCATTGTACATAATTTCGGAAGCGAGTGTGCATTTCTCTAAGCAAATTCATTTCTTTACTTGCTTAATTCTGTTCGAAGAGACAAGGAAGAAACATATAAGAACATTTAATAAGACTGAAAAGTAATTTATTTTAAACTTAGGCCTCGTTTGGTTCACGGAAGAAATTAATTCCCTTATCTTTTCCATGGATGTGGGAAACTAAATTTCCTGTCAAATTTCTTTTCTTGTGTTTGGTAAAGCATGGAAAGTATTTAGGTAAGGGTATTATTGTCTGAATTTTTTGTAATAAATGCTTGGAAATCACATGGGAAAATTAATCTCATGTGTTTTGAAAGGAATGGTTTTACCCCCTACTTTACCCTCTTTCTGGAAAGTGTTTCCGGAATTTGTGTTTATCAAACAAAGGAAAGGAACGATTTTCCTTTCCTAAGTACTAAAATTCGTGAACCAAAAAAGGCGTTAGAGAAGCGTAGTGTTGAAATTTGGGATGATATGCATGTGTTTGTGAAAGATGATATTTTATGTCACAACATTTTTTTTTAATTAAGTCTAATATTTTGATTGACCATATCTTTAGCTACACAACTCGGAATCCAATTCCGTGAATTTCATTGAGTTCGTATCAAAATTATCTTTATTTTGAGGGGTACTTCTGTATACTTTCGAGTTTATATGTGAAAATTTAATATTTACAGTCAATTAAGTTTAATACTTTTACTGATCATATCCTTAGCTAAACAGCTCGAAATCTAATTTTGTGAATTTCATTGAGTTCGTATTAAAATTATGTTCATTTTGAGGGGTGATTTTGTATGCTTTTGAGTTCATATGTGAAAATTCATATTTACGGTGAAATATTTTATTTTAATTAAGTTTAAAATTTTGACTGTGCATATCTTTATTTAGTTATATAAGTCTCAATTCAATTCCGAATTATATTGATTTCATATAAAAAATTTCTTCCTTTTGCAAGGCTTTTATATACTTTTTGAGTTCATATTTAAAAATTAATATTTACATCATAATATTTTATTTCAATTAAATATATCATCTAATTTTTTTTTCTATTATCTAAATAATAACTCTTATAATATTAGGGTAGTATTTTGACTATTCATACTTGTAGTCAAATTCGTGGAAATTGTAATTTTGTCGGAAGGTACGTATCTGGTTGATAGATAGATAGAAATGAGGTTGATAGATAGATAGATAGATAGATAGATAGATAGAAACGAGGTTGGATGCTTTTTACGCGTAAAATGACTTACTCCTTTTGAAGTAGTTGGTCGTACGTGGTGGAATGACGCATTTTACGTGTCAGGAATGAACGCGCGCGACATGTATTAGTTAAGTACTGTCAACAAGGAAATTCCAAAAAGAGTAAAAACAAAGTATTTTTAGTTTTCAGTATTTTTGCTTCTGAAATTTTGAAAACACGAAAACTAAACTAAACAATATACTTATTTGGAAAAAAAAAAATCTTTGTATTATTCGGTATATTGTCAGTATTTGAGTCATTATTTTTCGGTATATTTACTTAATTTTATTTTTAGCATCAAGACAATGATTATATTAACATAAAAGTGTTAAAATATATAAATCCTTGAACTAATGACATAAATTTTAAGAATTAGGTTGTATATATTAACAATCTTATAACATTTCACGTGACTCTTTAGATAAATTTATTATATATATATACATCATAACAATATCATCATATTAGACCTTAAAATTATAGCACATAATAAGGTAGAACAAATTGCATATATATTATATGAAATATAATGTTAATCTATACTTTACCCTTATTTTTTGTATTGTTGGTTCCGTATTTTCAATTTACTAATTTTTGGCATTTTTAGTTTGGTATTTTCAGTATTTCTATTTTTGAAACATTGAACCCAAAGAAAATCGGTATTTTTGGTTTTCGGGTTTTTGTATTCAAATATGTTAAACCAAAACCAATTTTTTTGGCTGGATATTATAAAATGTGGCTTGCATGAAATAGTTTTTTGCAAAAGAACCAAAGAATAATATTTTTGTAAATTAAGGGACTACATTTGTCCAAACTACAAAGGGGGGCAAAGTTAACTTTACAGTAGATTTTTAAATTAATTTTTTTATGAAATCATGAAAAGTTAAGTTTGCATTACGTGTTTTTTTAGCATATTATTATAAATAAGTGTTTAATTAACAGTTCTTTAGAATAATTTTAACAATTTACATATTCAAAACCTATTTATTAATAAAATACACATAATAATTTTTTCAAATTTATGCAAAGTTAAGTTTACACTCCTGATTTTCTAAAACATTACTATGCATTTGTGTTTATTTGACGTTGTTTTAAAGTTTTATGAATGAAACATAATAATATACTTGTTAAAAAATATAAATACATCATGCAAAACAAATTTGCTTTAAATTTTTTTTATTGCAAAGTTAACTTTGCGCAAATCACAATTTTGTGCAAAGTTAAGTTTGCATCGGTCAAAACCCTTATATTAAAACACAATTGATAAACAAGCCCTTATTTCAAAATGATAACGATATCTAATCCATTATTTCTAAAAAATATTATTACTTAAGACCTTTTACCTTATTTCCAAAAAACTTTATTTGGTTTTGGTTTTTACCGTGTCAATTCTCACCCTTAGGTGTATTGAAAATTTTGGTACAATAATAATAATGGATTTTGACTTACCCAATTTCGATACGGTACTTAGTACATGGGTTCTAGTACTATAACCTTATTGAACACACCCCTACCTGTGAATGACTTTGATAGCTTATAAAATAATTTAGTTTTGATCTTATATATCAATTGTTAAATTGTTTAGTACAAAACTAGTTTGGCAAATTTAAAAAGTGAATTGTAATTTAATTAGGACACAATATCCTAAAAAGAAATACTTGAATCTTACCGTAAGACGGAAGGAGTATAATATTGGGCTAATGGGCAACCTGGTCATGAGAACATATTCAAATCCGATATATAATTAACAAACCATTAACTTGTTTGTTTAATTGGTTGCGGTGGGTAGTGTGGAGTCCAAATTGATTGATCACCACATAAAGAAGATCACAATGACTTTACTGTGTGAATAATTGATATGTCCTCGTTATTGCCACGTTATTAAACACGTAAATAAGGTCTAACAGAAAAAAAAAAAAAAAAAAAAAAAAAGGTTAATAATAACAGAATCTTCGATCTTGCCATATTGGTGCTAGGAACTTGAAGCTAATCCCTTTTTCTTTGGTTTTTTTTTTTTTTTTACTCGGTTACGGTACGTGAATTTTAGGTTATTTGTACTCTATGTGTTCGAACCTAGAACAAAATTGAGATGTTGAATATAAATCACCGGTTAAATATTTGTACTCTATGTGTGTGAGGTTGATGTTATATAAATTGACGAAGACGCAATTTTTTATTTTTTTTTATTAATTATCTTCTATGAAGTTATTTATGTGAGGATTGGATAAATAGAAAAAAAAAATATGTTAAGAACATAATTTACACCCAGAATTATTGAATTTGGGGTAGCCGTTATCTTTACAAAATAAAGTACTGCTAATAAAAATGCAAACAGTACAAATTATTAATTGGAGTTAAATCTATTCTAGTTTCTCAACAACTTTAACATTGTGAAGTTTCATTTCATAAGGCTATGGAGTTTCGAATAACTTATAGTTTGACAATAATATTTCAAAAAAGAAACAAATATTATGTACCATGTAATATTACTAATTTATCAAATTTTATGCACTATTAGTAGCGGTTTATTAACTTAACTTCCACGCTAATAGTCTAACTTGAGTAACCCTACAAAATAGTTTTTATTAGACACAACCCTCTATTTTCTGACTCCATCCTTTTTCCATCCAAAATAATTGATCTCTCTCTAAACCCCCTCCATCTTCTTCTTCCTCTTATCCTCTTCCTTCTTCTAAACAAAACCCTAATGGCCTAATATCTTAGAACCCTAATTTTCTCTCTCTAAATTTACAACAAATTACAAATCTAGATTAAATTCAAAATCTACAATTAAACCATTGAGATCAAATGAAATAATAAGTTCAAATTAAAAGCCCTATCTACATCATCACCATCTACATCATTTTTTCTCTCTAAACCTTCTGATTTTCTCTCTTATCCCCACTAACATCAAACCCTCACTCTCTTTAAGACGGAAGAAGTATAATATGGGCTAATGGGCAACCTAGCTAGTCATGAGAACCGGTTCAAATTCAATATATAATTAACAAGCCAACAACAATATGTTTGTTTAATGGGTTGCGGTGAGATGGGTGGAGTCCAAATTAATTGATCATCACGTAAAGAAGATCACGATAACTCGTTTGTGAGAATAATTGATATGTCCACGTTATTGCCAAGCTATTAAACCCGTAAATAAAATCCAACAAAAATAATAATAACAGAATCTTTGATATGATCTTGCCATCTTGGTGCTAAGAACTTGATAAGAAAGGTGTCATGCTGAAAAAATTAGCTTAATCTTTTTTTCCCTTGGTTACTGTGGATTTTAGGTTATTTTGTTACATATATATATAATTTTACCAAAAGGGAACACGATATATATATAGTGCCTCTGCATTGCAATCATTAATTAATGTTTAAAAAGAAATTAATTTAAGGATGATGGGAATTATTAAAATTAAATAGTTAATAAATGGGATAAATGTAAAGGTATAAATTTGATGCATGTATTGTACGTGTACCCCACCGCAAGTTTAGGAGGTTCAAATTAAGGGAAAAAATAAGAACAAGAGAGATGACTATATATTTAGTTACACAACTAAAAATTCAATTCCTTGAAATTCATTGAGTTCGTATCAAAATTTTCTTTATTTTGAGGAGTGTTTTTGTATACATTCAAGTTTATATGTGAAAAATTGATATTTACGGTCAATTAAGTTTAATACTTTGATTCACTATATCCTTAGCTAAACAACTCGAAATATAATTCAGTGAATTTCTTTGAGTTTGTATTAAAATTTTATTCATTTTGAGAGGTGCTTTTGTATACTTTTGAGTTCACATGTGAAAATTCATATTTACAGTGAAATATTTTATTTTAATTAAGTTTAATATTTTGACTATTGATATCTTTAGTTATATAAGTCAGAATCCAATTCTGTGAATTATATTGATTTGGTATATGGATTTTATGTCCTTTTTGAGTTCATATTTGAAAACACCTAAAATAATATATCTATTTTTTTAGGTGTTTTCTGTTATCTAAATTATAATATATTTTTTTCAATTATATACTTTTAGAGTTGATACTTAAGTTTAGAAATTTGTTTTAATTTTTTAACTAATATATAGTATTCAATATGGTTTGTGCATACGTACCATAATAAATTACATTTACCACCAATTAGGAAGAATACCAATGGTTTTTCAAATTAATCATCGTATGTAGAGTTAATATAATAATATTTAATGGATCATCGACTTTAAATATAACAAAAATGTATAAATTTAAAGAAATACCCACCATAATTTGCAATGAAAATTACAAACCATCTCATACTTTATATATATATACACACACTAGGTATTGCTCATGCCAAATAGCATAATGAAAATATATTAATATTGATTATTCAAAATATACATTAGTAAATATGTATTTTTTAGAAAAGTATATATAAAAATTCGCACCAAAAAATAGTAAATCATGGATTAATGATTACTTTATAAAATGCGAAAGCAAAACTAAATATTACTAAAAATAAAAATATAATCACCTTATATATAATATTAATTATAAAGACAGAAATTAATTTAAGGATAAAGGGTATTAAGTTGTCAGGTAGAACAGTGGACGAGGACACAAGAAAGGAGGGAATGTTTACTTTTAACAAGAAGGACAAAACATGAAAGGGAGAGCACAACAGACAAAATAAGGAAATAAATACCCTCGTGAGGAACATAAGTAGTCATGTCAACTAATTATTGAGTGCGGTTAGGATGACGGTCTATTTTACGCGGATATAAAGAATGGGTAATGTTATATTCACCATTTTTTTGTAGTCAAGACACCATAAATAACATTCAAAATTTACACGCTCAGTCGGTAGCACACTATCGAAATGAAACATTTGATTCGGTAACGTTTTACCGACTTGACCTAAACGGCAACGTGCCACCGAAATCGAACATTTGATTCGGTAAGCTGTCACCGAATATGAATCTTAAAGTCGGCAACTTGCCACCGAATCAAATATCCTCTAATTATGTAGCCACAATACCTTCAATACCCTAATTATGTGGTGTTTTGGCTACAAAATAGTGGTGCATATAACATCACCCATAAAGAATTGATATATTAATATATTAATTAATTATTAATTAAAATATAATATAATATAATATAATATAATATAATTTTTTAATCAATATATAATTGATATATTTATATAATTTTATCAATAGGGAAAAAGATTTTCAATCTTATGTGATTTAGCAGAGTAAAAAAAATAATATATATATATATATATATATAGTTCCTGTAATCCGGGCATTAATTAATGTTTAAAAATAAATTAATTTAAGGATAAAGCGAATTATTTGATAAACCAAATACTTCAAAATCTCTTCCTCAACCAGTCAGCTTGCAAGCAATTTAATGATAGAGCTCGATTAGATTTTAGAGAGAGGGAGAGAGCAATGGTCGTATTTTAGAGAGAAATAGAGGGAAATGAAACTCAGTGGATGTTGAGAGAGAGAGAGAGAGTAATGGTTTGACTGAAGCAAAGGAAAAACATTTTGCTATCTCTCTTGGCTGGATTTTTTTATTGATGGATATATTTATCAATTTTTAAAAGAATAATATTGTGAAACTTTATACAATTTTTTTATAATTTAAGGGTTGATTAATTAAAAAATATAGTGAATAGAAATAAAATCACTCAATTAAAATAATCATGTGCATGTTTTAAAAGGACAAAATAGGAAATAACACCTTAAATACCACATGCAGATGGCTGTGGCCGGTATTATTACAAGAAAACCAAAACACGGCTTTGATTATGTCTCCGTATTTTAACATCTTCAATCTCTCTCGGAAAATGTTAAAAAAAGTGTTGTATCTTTTTTCATTTTCATCTTTGCCATTCAAAAAAAGCAGATAAAACCGGCTACAAAATACGAATAATATCTCTTAAGAGATAAAATCTTTATTAGTAATTCGTATGAGGTGTCCCTCTCTCTTTAGCCCATAATAAAAGTACTGCTATTTAAAAAATATTTCAAACTTTAACCACATAATTATTTTTTTTTGTTAAGACAACATTTACGTGTTTAATAATAACTTGACAATAGCATGAACATATCAATCTTCACACAATAGAGCCATTGTAATTTTCTTTATATGACGGTCAACAATTTGGACTCCACCTAGCCCACACTATCCCGTTAATTATTGCAGGCTTGTTAATTATTTATGGGATTTAAATGGGTTATTATGATTAGGTTGCCCCTTAGTCTAATATTATAACTCTTGATTCTTATATTAAGAGTCTGCTATTTTTTTAGGGTATACCAACGTAATTAAAATACGAGTTCCTTTTCAAATATACCAAAGAAGTTTTGTTCTTAGTGGTTTAATAATTGATTAGATAAAAATTAAATTATTTTTGAAAATATCAAAGTCTAAGTAAAATCTCAATAGAAAATTAGTAAATAACCCATTCACGGGTAGTGCCTTGCAAGAACTCTTATACAGATCGCACCATAGCTAAAATTTGGTACGACAAAATTCATTATCATTACTATACTAAAATTTTAAGTATGCTGAATTAAAACACTATAATGTAGATAAAAAGTGAGAGGGGGCCACATCTAAGCATTTTCTGAAATGATTTTTAGTTTCTGTCAATCTCAACTGAAGATTTTCCAAGAAAATTTTCCTATCTATGCTATTTATTAGCAAGATTGAGGACAATTTTTTGGGTGTACACATGAAAATTGTAAATCTATTTCCGATGTGTTACTTCAAACACTAGTGTAAAAGAAGTTATATTTATCATACATCGTTTTATATTAAAAAAAAGAAAAGAAAAAAGAGTCAAAAACTTATAAATATATTGTTCAAATAATATAATAATTATATGCTCTTAAAAATACATAAAATGACGTGTCAATTGGTAAATGTTTAAATCGTTAAATGATGTTAATAGCTTTCAAAATAATTTTTTTAAGATACAAATTAAATATTTTTTTAAAATTTAACTTTTGAATAAAGATATATGTAGTAATTTAAATGAGTAAATTAGTAGATCCACTTGTCATAAATTGTAATCAAAGTGTAGAATCTATTTGAAATTTGGTGATTGCTATTTGCGTACCATCAAATATTTGATTTTACTCTATATTTCATTCGCCCGATAACAAGTAAGTGTATTTTACTCACACTATGTCCAGCAGGGGTTTAGGTGACGTACAATGTTCGTCGCTTAAGTAAAGTTTGTTTGTCGCCTAAGCTTCGGGCGACGAACCTAGTGTCACCTAAGCTCCGTCGCCTAAGTCACGCGACATATGCTTTAGGCGACGCACCTTTATAGGTATGTCGCTTAAGTGATTCTTAAGCGACGTACATAGGTCCGTTGCCTAAGTGATTCTTAAGTGACATACATGTGTACGTTGCCTAAGTGATATTTAGGCCTCGAACGTTTGCCTGTCGCCTAAGTCTCACTTGTTCGTCGCATAAAGTTGAATTTGAGGCGACGTACCCATTTTGTGTTTGTCGCCTAAAGCTACAGTTAAGGTGACGTATCCATTTTGTGTTTGTCGCCTAAAGGTATAGTTAAGGTGACGTACCCTTTTTGTGTTCGTCGCCTAAAGGTACATCTTAAGCGACGTACCTATTCTGTGTTCGTCGCCTAAAGGTACATCTAAGGCGGCATACCTTTTTGTGTTTGTCGCTTATAAATACCTTCTATGCGACGTACTTAAACCATGTACGTCGCCTAAGTGAAAATCCATAATTAACAAAATTGCTAGAATTACAGCAATCCCTATAGCCAAAATTGCATTTTAAACACAAAAACCTACGATTTATATCACAAGCTGTAATCCCAAACAAATAATTCTAATATACGCTAGTTCACAAACATATAATTCTCAAAATGTAATTAGATTTTAAGTTGTATTTACATAAGGTTTCAAATATACAAAATACTCAATGTTCAAGTACAAAAATAAAGTAAAATAAATGTCTACGGCTGCTGGTTAGTAAAGGAACCACCGGAAGCATCTCGTCGAAGAAGCTCGAGGACCTGACGTTGTAAGTCAGCCATATCCCGTTGTGTCTGCAACCTCGCTTCTTCTTGCTCGGCCATTCTTTGTCGGAGTCCTTCGTTGTCTTCCCTCAGCATTTCGACAGTAGACCGGAGATCCCTGTCGTTCGCAAATGCCGGTCGTGCTTCGCCCCTCGTCTGTGGGTCCCTCCTGTACCCTGACCCCATGCCGCGGATGATCGTCCCTCTTCGAACACCAACCTCCCCCTGAAGAACCTCGATCTGTGTCTGGAGAGGGAGGACGATCGATGCCGACTGGATCGAGTCCGAGCCGTCTTCCACGGGCGACGGCGTGGGATTCGAAGATTCGAAGGAGGCGATGGAAGTCTTCGCTGCGGACCTCATCGCATCCTGAAAATAAACAATAAGAGCCAATAATTAATCAGTAATTCAATATCATACTAAACAATAACAAATCAACAAACAATTAATAAACTCTTACCGCTTTATCCGGAGCATTCTTCATATAAGAATCCGCCCAGGCATTTAGAATAGGGGCATTATCCCCTTTTTCCTTCAGCCTCTTCGCTCGGTAGGCGAAGGGAATGGGTCCCGAGGTGTGGTCCACCTTATTCTGAGATGCCCGAATCGCCTTCATTCTCTGTGATCGAACCTGCAATATGAACTTTAAAGTTAGTAAAAATTCGAAACGAATTTTAAACGACAATAATAATAATAATAATAATAATAATAATAAAGATGCAAATTACAGACGATATTACCTTATCTTTCTCTGTCGAAAAGTGCTCTATCAGCCACGTCCACTGCTCCACACGATGGACGAACTCAAGTGGAACATCCGAACCGTGTGTCTCGAAGTGGGACCTACAATCCGACATCCAATCTTTGTACCGCGAAGCTGCTAATGTCTGGATGTAGTCGAATAGCGCATTATGCTCGGGGCTGATGTCGTAGTAGGTCTACAAAAGAAAAACAACATAGTTAACACATTGAATATACACGCAAGTGATAAAAAAATAGAAATAACTATATCAGTACTTACGTAGATGTTGTTGAACACAATCATCTGATCCTCTTGAGGCAGCTCCCAATATGAATCCGCCATCATAGGGACAGAGTCCCTCACAATACTGCCTAAGTCGCGTGAGAGGCGACCCTGATAATGCTCGTCTAACGGTAGCTTGAGCTCGTCGGACCAGGGAAAGGCAATCTTCTTCCCCTTCTTCCGCACCTCCTCATGTGTCTTTTTACACATGCATATACCACGGGTGCGAGTGGAGGAGGTGGAGGTGGAAGCCGAGTCACCTACAAGATAAAACATACATTATAATTAGTAACATTTTTAGTATTATAAAACCAAAAAATAGAAAAAAAATATTAAATATGTAAATAATCACCTTTGCTCTTGCAGCGAATGCTGCGAGGAAGCGAGCACCCGGTGGTGGCGGTACTCCTGACAGTCGACTGCTCTGTAGCAATCGGAGCCGTAGTCACTGACAACATCTCCAATGGAGGAGGTGCAGCATCGCCCTCGGGAGCTCCTGTGGGAGCTACTGTAGGCGCAAAGCGCTGTGTAACGACCTCGTGCAGAGAAGCGAGCGAGGCCGCGGACGAGGGATGTTTCCTCTTGGGAGGCATAGTCTAATATCTGTAAAGCTACATAGAAGCCTTAATTTATACAAATTTTTTTTATATACAAACAATTATTCTACCAATAGATAAGAGAATTTTAAATCCCAAATGAAACTAAATGAAATGTCTAATTAGTATTTTAAGCATACTTGATCTGTGTGAGTGAGGGGAATTGGAAATGAACAAAGAATTAGTATTTTTTTTTTCAACAAGTAACAAAGAATTAACTTGAATAATTAAATTGGGAATTGTTTGAACTACTCAGTTAAAATACCAGCAAAGGAAGTTACTCATGGAACAAAAATGGGAATTTTACTTTCAAAAATAATTTTGTACCCCCACTACAATTTCCATATTCTTACAACTCTACAATTTCCAGAAAAAGGTGTAGCACTTTATGATTATCATAAATAAAGAAGCACAAAAAACATGCGCTTTTTTTTTTTCCTTCACTTTATCAACTTAGATTTACCCTTATCAACCTGGGCTTTTTTCCTTCACTTGATCTCCCAATGCAATATTTTAAATTTATTGGGTTGCTAAAAGAATAAAAATAAATAAAAGACAGAAAAAGTGAGCACCTTGCAGCAGTGGATTATAAGCATATAATGTTTTCACAAAAAAGAATCATCACTTGTTTTGATAAATTAAGATATGGATTATAAGCATGATATGAAAGGCCTCTAGTCGTATCACTTTCTTACTTGGTTGATTAGTTGGTTTGTTTTAATTTCCTCCATTGAAAAATAATTCACAGAAACATTTACAAGATGTTTTCTTCTAAATGTGAATAAATGCAAAGGAGTGCAATAATGCTGTCAAAAGTATTAAAATAAGGCAATTGTAAAATAAGGCAAATGTGAATAAGAATCACTCTGTACATTTCAAAAATAATTCACATAGTTCCTAGCTAAGTATCACTCGTTTTCTAAATAAAACATAAGTCCAATTTTTTAGACTAATTAAGATCAAAACACATTATCAGTTTCTAAATAAAAGAAAAATAATCTGATGTTTTCTTCTCCTTTTTCTTCCATTTCCACCTATATAGATACAGACAGTATATATGCCTATATAATTTCCCTTCGCACTCTTTCTCTCTCACTTCAGATTCTCACCCACTTGAGCGATAGAAAACCCCAGTTAAAATATAAAAATTCTAGCAAAACCCAAATAGAATTTTCTAAAGAAATCAATCAACAGTGACCAAACTACTATCTAAGAACAACGAAAGATAGATTTGAACTTACAAATCTTCAAAGCTTCGTTGAAATCGAGCTTACAATTGACAGTGAATGTGAAAACTTCAAAGCTCCATCCGAGCGATTTAGGTGGTGGGCGATGAAGGGGGTCCGAGAGATTTGACCGAAGGAGGAGGAAACCCACAGAGAGAGGATTTGCACGGAGGAGGAGGAAACCCAGACAGAGACAAAGATTTGACCGGACTGCCGGAGTGAGGCCGTACCGTTGTGGGGCGCTAGGTAGAGTCTGATTGTACGTATAATAGGAGGCTGGAGGTGACGGAGGAGGAGAGTGGGAGAGAGAAATTTGACCGGACTGCCTTAGAGGTGAGGCAGCAACAGTGGGGAGAATTGTGAGAGAATCTGAGACAGCGGGGGGTTTTGGCTGAGAGGTCGAGAGGTGAGAGTGAAAGATTAGGTCTAAATGGGGGATAAAGGTCTATACATACCACAAATTTAGGCGACATAAATTTCCGAAGTATGTCGCCTAAAATGAAACCTTTAAGTCACGAACATTGCCATGGACGTCTCTTAAGTTAGTTTTAAATTTTCTAAATATATTAAATTTTGTTGATATATTAACACTAATATAATTCTAAGTTAATATTAAATAGTTTTGTAATTTATTTAAACTACTAATACTAATATAAATAGTATATTAACACTAATAGTATTTAACAGTACAATTATTTTCTTTTCAAATTGGAATTAACAAAATTTAAAATATAAATAGTATATAATAAAAATATAGTTTTTTCAAAATTATATTTTAAAAGAGTCAAATGACTTTATTTCAAGAAAAATAAGATTTCGGTATTTGGACATAATTTAATTGGGTGGCCATACATTGTACAGTTTTGTTAAACTTTGGAAATGGATTTTTTATTTTATTTTTTTTAAAAGGATATTTCATTTATATTAAAAGAGCCATACCGGTGCCTTGAAGGGTTAGTTACAAGTGTTGGTTTTAATATACTATCACATATATATTGTGGTGGTCGCTTATATTATATATAAATATAATATAATATAATATAATATAATATATATGATGTCGATTTTTAAAATTAAGATTGATCCAAGTTTTGTGTCAGCCACATCACCGGTTTTCAAAGCAGCGCCCCGAGTAATTTTCTATAAATGTAAAAATCTAATATAAAAAATCAACATATATTTTAATCATTCATTGATTATAATAAAATATGATATGATTCTTTTAACCAATACACAGTGATTACATTTGATAAACTAGTTTTTATGTCAAATATTTATGCCTGCCTAAAATTAATAAATCTAAAAAAGTAATTTTCGAAATTATTGTCTTTTATTATAAAACCATCGTTGTTAGTGACAACATCTATTACTAACTAGTCTAAAAAAAAAATTAATTAACTTCAAACGAAATTCGAGCCGTCACAATCACTCTATTAGTATACACAGACCCGTAAACGATAGTCTATTTATAAATTGATCCATTTAATTAGTTTATGTACATATTTGCTTGCTCCACCATCATATTGTCTATTAAGGTTAAAATATTATAGTAAAATAAATTAGGCATTTTAACTTATGTAACTATTGTATGCTCTATTGTACTGTATAAATTTATCCTTCCTATGAAACAGTCACATATACATTATATAAGCTAATATTAGTATGTCTGTTTATTCTATGATATCTCTTTGTGAAGTATTCAATAGGTTTAAATATGTCTTAATGACTGATTTAATATATTAATATTCAACATTTAAATCTATTTGATAAAAGAATTTAAAACGAGCTTGTAGTAGAAATATTAAGCTGCCCTTTGGTTGGTATTTTTAAATATTTAATTTAAAATTTTCTTTTAAGTATAGTTCTTTAAAAATATTTTGCAATCCGATTTGTATATTGTACACTATATTTAACATTTTACAAAAAAAAACATATAGTCTTAGTTTTTTATTCCTTTTTTCAAGTTTTTCTAAAATACAAAAAAAAAAAAGAATAGATTCTTTGTTACTTGATTGAAAATAATAACTATTAATAAAATGACGACTAAAATAATAACTATAAATAAAATAAACTTTTAGATTTTTATATGATAATTGTGACTTTTGAATTGTAAAAATTAACGGTCAAATTAGTAAATAATAAATTCCTGATTTTTATTATAGATATGCTTTTATAGCAAATTCATGAAAAAATAATGATGTAAATTTTAGTAAAAATTTATTTTTGTATTAAATATGTATATTATTAAAAATATAAATTTGAGTTTAATTATATAAGGAAAATAACTTTTGAAAAATATTTTTTTAATTATAAATTTTACCACATATTTTTATCGGGTGTATCAAATAAATTATACTAATGTTATATCTTATAAAAATATAATCTATATAATATACTTGATAAAAATAATTAAAACAATTTATAAAAAATAGTAACATTGCTCATTAATTAATTTCTCAGCAAGATCCATTACTTCTATTTCTTATTACCCCTTAGAGCATCTTCAATAGCAATGTGTAAAAATATATGGACTAATATATAATTGACATTTGGTTGATAAAAAGTTGTTTTACACATAAATTATACACATTCTCATTTTTGCTCCAATAGTTCATACTTATAAACTTGTTTAAAATTATGATGTACCAATTATATAGAAACACATGGAATATATAATATTCAACATTTTTTGTAAATATTTTATATTTATAATTAAACAGTCAAAATGGCTATTGATTTAAAGACTGTGATGAGTAGAATTCAAATATGCAAGTTTATTACAAAATATATTTTTAATTTTTAATTATATTACTTTAAATTTTTTATAAAAAGTTAGAGAGAGAAAATGATTATGTAGATGTGTAAAATACACACCTATTTTACACTAAAAATAATGTAATATATTTTACACAAAATCATTAAAACACAAAAAACTATATTTACTATATAAATTTTACGCAAATTCTATATGACATAGTTTACCTATACTTATTACATATATCCTTACTTTAAAAAAACCACTTCTGTGGACAGTGGGCCCCATTTGAAAACGCGTAATGACAGATTTTTGGTAACAAAAGTTTGGGGACGGGGGGTGGGGGCAGTGGCAGAGCCCGGATTTCTGATCGGGGGCAAACGCTATAATCAAAAAATAAAATAAATTTTTTTACATATATTATAATAAGACCAAAATTAAAACATCATATTAAAATACTTAACATTTTAAGCATCAAAAATCAAAATGAATAATAACCAACAAATAAAAATATTAACAATCTAAAAAACAAATCAACATTAAAATACCTAATTTTTTATATTCAAAATTTTAAAACAAAATATATAAGATTATGAAAAAGAAATCTAACCTAAAATACCAAGACAAATGAAAAATAAAGATAAAAAAAAGAGCTATTGCACTACTAATTGCTACTACTGAAAAAAAAAAAAAAAATGAAAGCAGTGTTTCAAAAAAAGAAAAAGAAAAAAGGAACAACAATAAGGAGAAACAGGCAGGCCAAGCCATTCTAAGATTAATTAATATTGCAAAGTCGTGTCCTGTACTTGTAAGTAAATTTACACGCTCTGCCCCCGCCTAAAAACAACGTATGACATTGCTTGCCTAATATATATTACAGCGCCTCACCCTCGACTATTACATATATTACACAATGGCCTCTACTTTTTTCCTTCTCACACATAAATTCCTATACTCTTTAATTTTTTTCAAAAAGTCCAAATGAGGCCATTTTTTCAACAAGTCTAGATGGGACCATGGCCTCACCTGGCCTCCACGTGCCTCCGCCCCTTGTGGGGGGTGCCTTGAAGGTTAGTTATAAATGTTAATACACTATCGCAAATTGTGGTGGTCCCTTATATATATATATAGTATATATATAATAGGGTTATGATAATGTGTGCCTTAATGCACAGTTAAATATTCATTTTTAAAAATAATTAATTTTTAACATATATTAAATATGGCACATATTCTCATATGAAATTTTATTATTTTTTTTTTTATTAATTTTAACGTGTGTTCTTAGGTTATATGTTATATTTTTTTATATAATATAATATATGATGTGGATTTTTAAAATTAAGATTGATCGGAAGTTTTGTGTCAACCACATCACCGGTTTTCAAAGCAGGGACCGGAGTAATTTTCTATAAACATAAAAATTTAATAAATATGTCACACACAAACTCATGAGTCGACCTAGGAAATGTTTTTCTGCCTTTGACTTGTCAAGCCAGGAAGTGGTATGTCAATCGATGACTGAAATGAGTTTATTACAAAAATTGCGTCATTCATTGATTATAATGTCAAACTGGTTTTGATAAACTAGTTTTTTATGTTAAATATATATTTTTACTTAGAATTAATGAATTTTAAAAAATTATTTTAAAAATTATTGTCTTTTATTATAAAACTATTGTTATTAGTGACAACATCCATTACTAACTAGTCTAAAAATGAATTAACTTCAAACAGAATTCAAAACAAATTAATTAACTTCAAGCCGAATTTGAAGCGTCACAGTTACTTTATTAGTATACACATACCCGTAAACAATAGAGAGAAAAATGGATGTTGAGTGAGAGAGTGAGAGTATTAACTATTGAAATACTTTTTTTAATTTTTTAACCTAAAAATTTGTTTAAATAAAAATCACCATTAAAAATTGTGCAAGAGAGAGACATGGGGGAAGGTTTTTCGTAAGGAAAGTATATGGAGTCTTGGAACTCCAACAAGACAAGAAGAACCCACAAAAAGCTGAGACAAACTTTTGGAAAAAAGTGACCACTTATGTTTTAAATAGTATATCAATGATTATACATGAGCTTCATATAAAAAGACTAATATATATAGAGTCCCTTTCCCATGCGAACTCACTATTTACGCACTGTATATACGGATTGGTATATTTGGCACGCTTCCCGATGGGATTTTTTGATGAAATTTTTTGGGGATGTTCTTCATCGTGTCTAGAACATCTCCACCAAATTTCATCAAAAAATTCAACCGGGAAGTGGGTTAACTACGTGATTGAAAAATATTGGTCCAAAAATAGATTTATAAAATCCAATATTTTTCAATCACGTAGTTAACCCACTTCCCGGTTGAATTTTTTGATGAAATTTGGTGGAAATGTTCTAGACACGATGAAGAACATCCCCAAAAAATTTCATCAAAAAATTTCATCGGGAAGCGTGCCAAATCTACCAATCCGTATATACAGTGCGTGAATAGTAATCCGTACCTGAAATTTTCCCAATATATATATATATATAAAACAAAAGCACCCCAAATACTATGCTAAAATTTGTGTAACTATGAAGATTAAAGAAATATGAAAAAGTATGAAGTTATTCTTGAAATTTTTGTTTTTTTAAGATGTTATGTACTGTTTGAAATCCAAAACTAAAATTTCTAGATAGAGCATAAAATTAACTTTTCGTGCATTCTAAGATCATCAAATTTGCATAAGAAATGAAGAAGATATGAATTTCTAATTTTCTAAAGTTCAACATTTAAACATAGTAATTCAAGTTAAAAATCCGAACCTTATGTTGAAAAAATAAATTTAATTTTTTATTTAATAAGACCTTGTTTGCTTGTGTATATTTTTTTTATGTTGTATTTATTAAACATGCATGGAACTCTCATATGATTTATTTGGAGTTAGAATAGTTGATTTACTATTTTTCATGTTATCTTTAGTTTGTGCCCAAAAATTTGTTAAACTTGACCTGCTATGCTAAAATATTCACTAAGGTATAACTCAGAAAATATATAATGAAAATTAGATATTCCACTTGAAGATTAAAATAGATTTACTAAGGTATAACATGTCCAAATTTTACTAATGAAGGACATATATATATATTGTTGTGTGTGAATTTTTAAAGTTAAGAATGTAATATGCCTTTTGTTTGGACAGTACATGACTTATCGTTTTAAGAATTTATTTGAGGTACCGAGACTTAACCAAAAAATATGAAATTAACAGGGGGCAAATTATAAGATGTTTTTAGCCTACCGTGTGAATTTAGGAATTTAAAAGTATTTCTCCTGATCAAGATAATTTATTGAAAAATACTGTGTTTAATAGTTATTAAGACTTCATGAAATAGGATGAATGATGTACTAAGAAATATATATTCTATCATTTTACATTGTAATTTGGAAAGCATATATCATTATTGTTGTTTTATTTTTAGTTCTTCTCAAGTGCTTGGAAAGAAGGGAGAAAACTAATTTTTGAATTGAACAATTTAGAGTTCTAATGGAGGAGTTATGATGAAAAGAAAATTTGAAAAAAATGGGAAAGAGGAGTAGAACTCTATGTTTAAAAAAGAAAAAAAAAAGAAGTGAGATAATTAATCAAGGAGGTTTGCCGCTATATGATTAATGCAGCATGTAGTCACATCTCAAATTAAAATTATTTGTGAGACACTAATTACACACACTAAAATATTGAGTAATATTTTATTTCAATTATTTAGTGCGACATCGAGTATGTACGCATTGTTCGGTATATATGGAACAATACGTTGTTTGTTATCAAAAAAATACTCAGCCAAGCCGAGACCAAGCCCTTTGTCCAAAGAGACAAGCACCACATGGGCCCTAGCCCACTGTCGGCAAATTCCCTAATTCCATGAGAAGTGTACAATTAATTCTATATAGAAGGTATGTTTAAAAAAAAATAAAAAATCTATATAGAGGATACAGGCGGCAATTAGAGAGCTGTGCACAGTGTCGAGGGCACTTTTTCTTCTTATTTTTCTTTCGAGCATCAACAATTTATTTTATTTATTAGAATAAATTTATTTATTTTTGTGAGAAGTTAAAAAATAAATTAATATATATAGTAAGATATCTTCTTTTTTTGTTATTTTTTCTTTGGAAAAATTTTCTTTTGATATATTGTAGAACTAAAGAGAAAAGAAATCACTTTTTTAACTAAATAAAATAAAATAAAATCAAAGGTAGAAAAAACAAATTATTTTTAATTCTATTTTTTTTTGTTACAAACCTAGATTTTAGTTTTACAAAAAGAAAAAAAAATTAAGCTATTGAACATATTTTAATAATAAAAACTAATTTAGAAGAATATTTTAGTACCGGTAAATATTTATTTATTTTTGTAAATTAAGAAATTAAATAATCATAATTTTACACGAGACAAAACTTAAATTATCCTTGATGAGAAGGGTTGGCTCAGTGGTAGGCAATTTTCACCCTTACCTTGAAGTCAAAGGTTAGACTCAAAGGGGTGAGAGGGAGGTTTTTCTTTATTTGTAAGATTAAAATGAGTGAACCAAACATAATTTATTTTTTTTAAAAATAATACCCAAAATATTTTTTTAAAATCCAAATAAACAGAAAATTAAAAGAAATATATGATTTTTTGTCACCTCCCTCCAATTTGATGTTTGTTATTAATATATTTTTCTCTTTCCGCTTTGCGGATGCTTGAAAACGCGTAATGAATTAATGCTAGAGGTGTCGTCAGAAAAGTAGGTCACTGCATGTCGTCAAAGATATACACATCTAAATATACTATAGAAATGTTGTATATGAATAATAATTGGTTAGAAGAAAAATATTCGTGCTTTATTTTTATTAAGAGACAAGCTTTTGTCTACCTACATTTTATTTTTGAATTGTATATCTATGTATAAATAATTTTGGATTATCCAAGAAATTAGTTACTTACGTTATTTACACTTTTTGGATTATCCAGATGTGTCTTAACACTTTTTAAATGTTGATTTATTCAAAGGCGGCCCATCACTATTTAGGGTATGTCTTAGGCAAGTTTTTAAAACAAACATTTGTTTTATTAATAGATAAGTTAATCTCGTTATATATTATAGAAGAATGATTTTTAAATCTAAAAAAAATTTAATCTTAAAAATTTAATAGAGTTAAACTCCACTTTAAACTATGTGATCCCCATTGATATTATCACTCCTTTAACCACTCACGTGGTGGTGAATGAAAATGAGACAATGGGTTAAAAGTGCATCTTCCGTAATTATATTCAAGAAAAGAACACTTTACATTTTTTTTTCTTAAAATAAGGACACTCATTTTTCTTTACTTAAAACACCCTTCATCCATTTCTTTTATTTTTGTTTTCTTAAAAATAAATTAGTCATCACTCATCACTAACTACCACCACTACCGCTATCGACTTTCGAAGCTCCAACAACTATTACAAGAGCGTCATGGCCTCATCGGAGCTCTGGAATAGGTACTGCAAATATATTTTTGTACTAAATCTGCAAGCAACTAATGATACATCTTTTAGTGCAAATTTATTTTTGTACTAAATCCACAAACAACAAATGAAACATATGTTAGTGAAAATCTGTTTTTATACTAAATCTTCAAGTAACTCGTGATATATTTTTAGTGCAAATCTATTTCTAATCCGCAATCAGCTAGTGCTATATATATAAGTGCAAATCAGTTTTTATACTAAATCCGCATGCAAGAAATGACAGTATGTTAGTGAAAATATGTTTTTGTATTAAATCCTCAAGTAACTAATGATATATTTTTTGTGTAAAACTATTTTTGCACTAAATCCGCAAATAACTAATGTTATAAATTTTAGTGCAAATTTGTTTTTTAGCAAATCCGTAGACAAATTATGATGTAGATTTTGGTACAAATTCATTTTTGTATTAAATACGCAAGTAATTAAAGACCTAAATTTGAGTGCAAAGTTATTTTTCGCATGTTGGAGGTACTATAATGGTTATCGGCGGAGTGGGCAGTGATTGCAGAGATAGTTGGTGAGACTTAAACAACCACCGATGGTAATAATGAAATAAAAAAATGATTATGTTTAAGTTTGATCCAATGACGGTTAAACATTAACAACATAAAAAATGATTTGTATTAATTTACTTGTTTTTGGTTAAGGAAAATATTTTATAATATAGATTAAGTGTACTCCATAAATAAATAAATAATGACAGTGTATTCATTTTTTATACAAGGCAGTATCCGGACCAGTTTTTATACACTTTAACTAATTTTCATTAATAAATTAAACCGATCTTATCGTTAGTCAAAATGTTTTTATACCTTCAAGGCTCGACATAAAAATTTCAATCGATTCTAAAAGTAAAAACAAAATGATAACATGTCAAAGTAAAATGTCAATGATATTGGTTCCACAAGAAATTAAGATCCAGACAACATTTAATCAACGAACTTTCTGAGCTGACCTTGATGACTTACTGTGGACTCCGCTTTGCGGAAGCTTGAAAACACGTAATGAATTAATGATAGAGATCTGGTCAGAAAAGTAGGTCACATCTAAATATACTATAGAAATGTTGTATATATATTGGGTTAGAAGAAAAATGTTCCTACTTTATTTTTATTAAATGCCAAGCTTTTGTCTACCTACATTTTATTTCTAAATTGAACTTTTCTATAAGGGTAGAAATCACTTTAGAAGGGAGTCAGTTCGAATTTATAACAAGGATGGACTCAAAATTTTTAGATAGGATGAGTTAAATTGAAATACCAATTTTATTTACAGTTAATTATTTCTTTTATTATAGATAAAATAAAAATAAAAATAAAAATTCATTCGTTTTATTTGAGCATCTAATTTCTTTTGATATATTGTAGAACTAAAGGTAAAAAAAAATACTTTTTAAATAAATAAAATATTTTTAATTCTATTTTTTTTGTTGTTATATGCAACAATTTAACCTAAATTTTAGTTTTACAAAGAAAAAAAAAACTAAATGATATTTTGGGAGTTTAGATTTAGCTAAAAGATAGACATAAAAACTATTATAAAGTAGGAACACATAAATAAACTCAAAAGGTGATATCAATTTGATGATTTAAGAAAAGAAGAAAAATAATGAAGTGCGGTGTCCAGCTGATTAAAGGTGCAGATGCCATATTGAAGTGAAAAAGAATAAATTGTATAATGTGGAGAGAGAGGAGAGAAGTGGTCCTTTTTATTTTGACCTCTAGTTAAACCACTCTTATCGTTAGTCAAAATGTATTTTATCAGAGTAGTGGGCGTTTTTATTTCATTAATTTTTGCATTTTATTACTTTTGGGTGGGCTGAATCGGTAAAATGCCTCTATATATTGGATTGGGCTGAACTGGTGTGAATGAACACTATCCTTTGTATTTCTATATTTATTGGGTTTAAATAAATTTTACCTTGGCCTAGAGCCCTCTGGGCTTAGGCCCAGGTCTGCTACGCCCTTAATTTAAATATTGATGGTCTGAATTTAATTCACAGAAATTATATTATATCGTTTTATAATCTTTATAATTCAAATTATTAGTTTTCTTTGACCATCTATTTATTTAGATGATTTATTTTAGGAAACAAATTACTGTTTTTTTTTTCCATCTCTATGCCTACGTTCTTTTCCACGCATAGAACCTTATTTCCTTTGCACTTTCATGCATGTAAGTATATATTTTCTATGTAGAAAACAAAAAAGCATCTCCAATGAAATTATCCAAGATACTGTCAAATAAAAAAAAACTCTTAGATTTTTTAATAATTTTATATGCAAAATGGTTCTTGTTCGGCAGGCCTTGATTTATACATTTTAGTGATATACTTTTTATAAAGAAAGAATTTATAAAATAAAAGTTAAATATTTAAAAGCTTGAAAAAGGCACCCACTCGAATTTACTAGAGGTCCTATATTTGAATATCATTCAAAATGAGAGAATTTTTTTTATTATTGTAATAAATAAGAGAAATTTAGATCTTCTCTTTATATATATATATATATATATAAGTCGGTGAACAAACAATATAAGTAGGTGGACAAACATTAGGAGAGTTAAATACGGAGGCATTTTGAGTAACAGACCAGACCAGCCCAACCAAACAAAAAGCCTTTGACGTGAAAAGGCCCAGTTCTCTTTGCTAGTAAAAGTGCACAAAATAATGAAATAACAAAAGCCCACTTCTCTCTCTCTCCCCATTACCCAATTTCTTCATTTCACCTTTAAATTTCTTCATTTATTTAAAAAGTGAAATTATTATTATTATTATTTTTGACCTTTAGTTCTGTAATATATCAAAAGAAATTAGATGCTCAAATCAAACGAATGATTAACTACAAATAAAACTGGTATTTTAATTCAACCCATTATATCTAAAATTTTTGAATCCATCCTTAGTATAAATTTGAACCAGCACTTTTCTAGAGTGATTTCTACCCCTCTAGAGAAGTTTAATAAGAAAGCAAAAGAAAGTAAAAAAAAAAAAAAAAACCTCAAATGAAGCCAAATTTAGCCCAAAGTATTAATTTTATATCTTAAAGTAATTCTTAGATTTTTGAATCCGAATTTACCCTTTCATTTGATTAACCATCATCCTAAGCCTTACATTATAACTCGAAAAAAGTTTTAATGATCCTTTGGAATATGGTTTTGAGGTGAGAGTGGTGGAGATCCATTTATGCATTTCACCTTTCTAGTGAGATTTATCATTTTATGAAACTCTAGTTCTCTCATTCATAGCGTTTTACACATATACATGTGAGAGGTATTTGATTTTGAATACATTTACTCTTTAAAGCCCGTATGTAATGAAAGTATTTACACCATATTCTTGAGTGTATGTAATGTGAGGATTATATCAAAGCATAGTTTAATTGAAATTTGAAAGTTTTGCTTACTTAGATATCAATAATGTTATGTTGTTGTCAATTCACATGCGCACACAATGAGATTGAAGAGAAAGAAATATTTTTATTAATCTCGCTAATTTGAGAACTTTGATATTGCATGTAGGTCATATAGCTTAGCATGTGGGTGTTTTGATATCTTTGTTGCATTATTTGCATTGGTGAAAGAAGAGAAATAAATTTTAGAAATAACCGTTACATTCAAATTTTGTTAGTATATTTACTGCAAATCATTACAAGACTTCACTTGTCCTCTTGGGAGAACCTTGAGGCTAATAAAAGAATTTAGTTAAGACTTTTGCTTTACTCGAAGACTAGCAAAGTATAAGTTGGGGGAATTTAATATACGTATCAAGAAATTAGTACATTGTAGTCCACTAATATATACTTTGAAGAGCGTATATTATTATATTTGATGTATTTTTAGCACTTCTCATGTGCTTATTATTAAATGGAGAAAGTTGGCTTTTGAACGAAGCAATTTAAAATTAAAACAAAAAAGTTATGGCGAAAATAAAATTTGTGGAAAAAATGGAAAAGCTGGCCATTTCGGGTTCAAAAGAAAAAGAAGTAAATTAATTACGTAAGGTTGGGTCTAGCATAATTAGTCAGTGCAGCAGCTATTCACATGTTGGACTTAAGTTTCACTCCTCGCAAAAGCAATTTTTGTCATATATTTTTGGAGATGCCACAACAATTATAAGAGCCACATGCAAGCTGCCCATCTACCATGGGCTCAATCACAAAAACTCAGTGGGCCCAAGTCAATAAACCAAGTTCAAAATAATTGAGTCAAAGTAGCACATCTATTAGAGTCCAAGCCCTATGTATGTATAGCAGCCATGCACAAATTTTGGGGAGGAGCCTCTATTTTTATTTTTTTCTCTCTTTCTTTCTTCTTTTTCGGTAAAGCGCAGCAGTTTTCTTTTCTTATTTTCTCTATTTTTCGATAAGTGTGACGGCCACAAATCGATTATTATTCTCTTCTTCCTTGCACTTTTTCGATAGAGACAGCCGCTACCTTTTTTTCTCTATATTTTTTCGATAGCATTGCACGCTTATCGTGAGGAGAAATATCGCAAGTTCTTTTCTATTTGAGTATTTTCTATTTTTTTCCTTCTTCGGCCGATCCTCTTTTTGTTTACTTGGTTTGGTTTTCTTTTGTGGATTAATAATTGGATGCCCGCCCACTATTAAAATTAATTTAGAATTATTAATTTTTTTTTAATTTATTTGCTCGTATTCATGAAAGTATTTATTTATTTAATTATGCATTATATAATTATGTTTTGCATTTCAATTACAAGCATGCTGGGCGAGATTATTATCTATGGTTAAGAATAAATATATTTAATTGATTATATTATACGTATTCATGCCAATTGACTATACTAATTTATGGCTTTAATGTTAAATAATAAGATTGGATTCTCGTTATTTTTTGTTGGATTCATCTTATGATTTGTTGAGAGCGGATATAAGGTGTATTTTGTCGGATATAATGAGTATTTTGATCTTATACATACGTTTGGTTGTGGAAGAATTAATAATTGAATTTTATAAATTAATTTAGCTTAATTGATTTTATTTTCCGCATCTAATAGAGTCGAGAGACCAAATTAGTGCGAGACAAAGAGTAGAGTTTATTGGACATGAACATTAGGAACATGATATCAAATATATGACTCCGCCATCCTAGTATTTTATTAATTGATTATTTCATTATTTTATTAGTAATTTTATTAATTAATTATTTTATTCATATTTTTAGTTGATAAAGCATCCCACTAAATTTTTAAGCTAGATTAAGAATTAATTAGAATTAGTGAGAGAGATATGTATGTTCCATCCATCAATTAAGTTCCTAGAGTTCAACCTTGCTCTTGCTTAAATTATACTAGTATCCGATTCGTGCACTTGCGAGTAATTAAAACATTCACAACATATGATCGGTGTTACCCAACCAAGGCATGTTCCTGTACTTGCAACTACAAAGAGGGTGGCATGTGAGCTTGGTCTTTCTATTGGTAAGGAAGTTGGGTTTCAAGTTAAGCATGACTGAGGGATTGGAGATAGTTGCTCCATCAAGTTTATGAACGATGGAATTTTGCTTCGAGAACTGCTGGTAATATCTTTAATATTACTACCCTTTCTAAGGATATTTGGTTTATGATTTTGTTTTTCCTCAGTAGGGCACTAGGCTCAGTTATAATTTTCATGAATTCTTAAATTCTTGGCACTTTGGCAGGTAAGTGCATTATATTGTATGTTCTTAATTATTAGTATAACATGACATGCATTATAGCAATTGGTTTACATGATTATAATTAATTCTAAAACTTGTCTAAAGAGAGAGTGGCCAGATCAACTTATAATATCTTACTAATTACACTAAATTAGCCTAGTCTGGCCTATTTAATGGTCATCGGGAAAATCAAAAAGTGCCAAACAAATACTCGCCTGAAAATGGGGATTCTAGGAAGTTTTTCATCGGAAATGATAGATGGCTGACTAGGTGTGACTAATTTAATCGAGGGACTTTTCTTGCTACGCCACCCCTATTGTTAGAGCAATGTACTGTTTTCAGAAATTTTACTATATGTTTTTAAAGTTGTACATTGCTTTAACAATAGTATCACCTTTCTTGCTAAAGCGAACATTTTGATCTTAGGAATTTTTGGTAATGCTTAATTTCAGTTAATTTATCGTTAATGCTCGAGAAGGGTTAACATAAATGCTAGTGATCGTTGCGGCTTACTTCCCTGATACCTTCGGTCATTTTAACGTTATTAAAATTTGAAAATGTGATTTTCTATTTGGGTGGTGCTTTAGAGAGTGACTCAAGTAATTACTACATTCATTTCCATTGTATCATTCACCCACTCTTCAATAAAACTCGCCCATGAATTTAATGTAGAAAATTGTTGTCGTCCATACCAGCCGATTAGATATTTTGTTAGTTTGTTAATTGAATCATGAATTTCTTCACATCAATCTGATCTTTCCTAAAAAAATATTTTTCTTTTTGTCATCATTGAAATATTGCACTACTTGGGAACCAAGAGGGGTGATGAACATGTTGATGCCAATAAAATCGACATCTTCCAAATCTTTCTTCGATTACTTCTTCATGATAATTATTTTTGACTAACTTCAAAGCATCCATACTTTTAAGATTTTCAACAACTTTTGGAAGATTATTCATTTTTAGATGTGGGACACTAACGTGCACAAGTGCTAAGACAAAATATTTTAATACTTTAACACACTTTGTTTTTTCTTTTTTCCATTGGCACATGTTTAACAAAATTATTTTCACTTGATTGAATATAATCCTCAAAATCACCATAAACCCAATTAAAAATCTTGTTAATGGAAAACATTATTTCTTCAAAATCATTTGAATAGTATTCTTCAATCAAGAGAAAAACCATTAATCCACAACTGTTGACTGGAGGACCACCAAATCTACGACGATCACGTTGAAATTCGTCCGACCATAATTGTAAACTTCGAGTAAGTGCATCATAAACAAACTTAGCACCTTTGACTTTTGAGACCTTGAAATCATATAAATACCTTTAGATTTCTAATAACCAATCTACAAACTTGTGTTTGTTAATTAAATCGGCCATTAAAATTTTTCCATTGATTTTCTTGTAGTCTGGGTGAACAGCTCACATTGACCACACTCATAAAAGTAGCAGGATAACGCCTCGCCTTATGATTAGTGATGAACGCTCGAATGGTCCCTATGATCAACGTCAGTAAGGGAATTGCTGACCACAACACAAGATGACATAGCAGTAGGGAGAATCTTGGATTCAGAACTTAGCTTTGATACCAACTGATGTAGAACGGGAGCAGGGCAGGGAGGATGAAGATCACCGTCTTCAACCTTGTCTTATTGAATTAACAAGAACGAAACAAAAATTTATAGAATTTTCCAAGAATAAACAAATTTCTCTCACAATTTTTATTAATTCATTATTTGTTGGTTACATTGATATGAAATAAACACTTATTTATAATTTGAAACCTAAATCTACCTCAAATAAAAAATCCTTCACTTATGGAAATTGAATTATTATAATATAATCGCTATATTTTAAACCTGCAAAATAAATATTCAAATTCAAAAAAAGACTATAAATAAGGAAACTATTTACCCTAATTAAAACAATAAAATAAAATAAAATAAAATAATAATAGTCTTCATTTCCATTGCATCATTAACTGATGTAAAATGAGAGCAGGGCGAGGAGGATGGAGATCACAGTCTTCAACCTTGTCTTCCAATTTAATTCACAAGAACAAAATGAAAAATCATAGAATTTTCTAAGAATAAACAAATTAATATCTCTCACAATTTTTATTAATTCATAATTGGTTAGTTACACTGATATGTAATAAATACTTACTTATAATCTGAAATTCTAAACCTACTTCAAATAAAAAAATTGTTCACATCAAGAAATTGAATTATATAATCTAATTGCTATATTTAAAACCTACTAAAGTAAATATTCAAATTCAAAGTTCAAAAAAGACCGTAAATAAAGAAACTATTTTCCCTAATTAACAAAATAAAATAAAAAGCAATAAAATAACAATATGTTGTTCATTTCCATTGCATCGATCAGTATGTTCATGTGTGTGCATATGTATGTATGTACGTATGTATGAAGGTGAGAAATTTTAGGGCTTAACTTGAAATGGGGAATAGGATACATAAGAGTATTTTAGAAGTAAATATTTTAAGGAAAAAAAAACTATCAGCATCCAAATTAAAATGGGGATCAAATCTAGTAAAAATTCTTTTTCAGAAGTTTTCTCAAATACCGCATTATGAATAGAGAAAATGGGGTTTAAGTACTTCACCCATAATTATATTCAACTTAATAACACTTTCTTATTTAATATTAAATAGATGACTTCCTCCACAATTGTTTTCACTATAATATTTTATTTCTTTGCTACTATTAGTGGTTGTTAAGTCTCACTAACCACCTCCACCACCACCGCCCACCGAAGCTCTTGGGACTAATGCCGAAGCTCCGGTGATCATTGTCGTACCTCCAACTAGGTCATCAGTGCTTTGGCGACAATGAACACAAAAGAATAGGTTATGGGTGTTAAGTTAAGGTCAATCCAAAAACTGATTGAACTTATCCGGATTAATCCATGAAACCCCAAATCGAAAAAAATTGAAAACAAAAATCAAACCGAAACCGAATAGTTTGGTTTGAGTTTGGGGCTAGCTAGTCCAAAATCAAACCAATTCGACCTGAACCAAATTATGTATAAGGAAATGAAAGATGTTAATATATACTCAAAGGCACATGTTAAATATACTATATGATACATAAAAGAGGGACTTTTATAAGAATAAATTCCTTATTAATTGTATGTTGTGATCCTCTTTCAAACGGTCATTAATGCGTCCCTCATTATTGAATTAATTTCATGATGCTAAGATTTTTTTTTATCACGACATGATGGTAAGATAATTCATTATTTTATTTAATATGTTTAATTCTTGTAAATGTACCAATAAAATAGTAATTAAATAGAGAACATGGTTTCTATATATTTAATCATTGTTTCTAGAAAATCATAACTATTTTACATTTGCTTTGAGTACGTGGCGCCTTAATTTCTACCCGAACTGAAACCAAAACACCCCTAAAATTTGGTGGAATAAGATCAGAATCCACTACTTCCAGATAGACAGGCGACCGCGCGCCACAATGGCCAAATCCAAGTTTCTAATGGCTAAGCTATAGAGTAATTAATTTGGAGAGTTTGCATCTACACATAAACGAAGACCTTCAAGAACAAATGTTGGACCACGAAGAAAAAAAAAAGAGACCACCGCCTTATTAACCACCCTATGGGGGGGCAGTCACCTCATCACCTACGGTGCATAAATATATTTGCACTTGAATTTACGTATTTAATTATTTGTGGATTTATTGCAAAAATATAAAAATAAAAAATTTGTACTAAAATATGTATCATTAGATGCTTACAAATTTAGGGCAAGCAGAATTACACTAAAATATGTATCGTTATTTACTTTAGTACAAAACCATATTTACAGTACCTATGGTGAAACTTTGGTGAGATCTTGACACTCCAATAATGATTGTCGGTGTTCCGGTGGTAGTTGTTGGAGCCCTAGCAGTGGGGGATGGTGACGGTGGCCGATGGTGATTAATTTTTTTACAAAAAAAAAATATGAGAAAAAATAAATCAAGAAATGATATTTTAGCTAAACAAAAAAAAAAAGAATTGAATATCACTATTTTAAAATGAAAAAATAAAGTATACTTTTATTAAATATAATTACGGAGGAATTTCTTTCAACTTGTTACCGGGAATGTGAAATGGGTTAAAATGGAACAAAAACAATTTTTAATTTAATTTGCTCTTCCAAAGGTAATAATATTTATTCTGAATTAAACCAACATATTCTTAATGTAAGTCCTAATTAAACTAAACTGTCATATATATCATAGGACATGGATCCAAATATTCAAACATAATTATATAAAATACTGTTGCCTATCATAATTAAATGTTTTACAGTCCAGTGCAATATTACTGAGCGCTAGTAATTATATAAAATATTATTTACCTTCATAATTATCCCAAAATGTAATTAACAGGCGTGTAGCTTTTTGTAGAACCAAGAGCAAATCTATAGACGACGACCAGATTGCCGAGGCTTAGTATCGCTAAAATCCCATAGTAATGATCTAAATGGCTGTTGTCTACTGTATCGCGAATCCACAAGCTAAATGTTAAGACCCAAAATATGCTAATAAGTTTTCCAATTCCGAGTACCAGTTCATTGAACGCCTCTCCGTATTCTGCCAAAGTTTCAGTGTGGTGGCTGATAAATTCGATGATGCCTTCTTCAATGAGCCCTTCGCTAAGTCCCAGCAGACAAAACTGGGGCGACAACCAAAAGAAACTCATGTGAAGAATATACGTATCTTCTTGGACAACATCATAATCCCCAATGTCAAGTTTTTGCAACCTCTTAATCTCTACCAGCCGAGCAACAATACAACACAAACAAGCACATGCCAATCCAATGCCAATTCTCACTTTGGTTGCGACTAAGTAGTAGTTCTTTTCCTTGTCAAAATTTAACCACTTGGAGATTATTAGATTGAATACACATAAGATCCCGTAGTATGAGCAACTCTGAAACAAATATAGTGAAATAAGTGGGGCTCTGAATGTATTAGTGATCTTATCATCCAAGTTGTAACTTTGCTCGAAAAAGAAAGTGCTTCCTGTTGTTTTTATGAGAGAAAACAGCAAGAGAGTTGCCCATATAGGAACCATTCTCATAACAATTTTTACCTCCTTCACCTGTTCAACTGTGCAGAGTGTCCCTTGCTTCTCTTGTTCCTCTTCGCATGGGGATGATGATTTTCTTTCGATTATTGCGGCTTTATCTAACCACCTGTATCACCAAATGGTCATTAATTTATACTATATATCCTGTAAGATAAACTTCATATATATCTAGTTTTATAAAAAGATGGAACAAATTTTGGGGTTTATTTATTGAATCCTTGCCAGATTTTTTTTTTCCATTTTTGCCTTTTCAAATATAAAACTTGTTTCCATTACACTAACAGTGACTACAAAGGGATTCGAAGCCTCGTTAAAAGTGAGGGCATTAAGGCTCTTAACCACGTACTACGTACTTTTCAAACATTTTTCTTTGAAATTGTTTATAACTGAACAAAAAAATTTAATGCAAGTAAAAGTAGCAGTTAAAGTTTGCCTTTGCAATTTTTTCTATGAGTTTTGTTTTGCATTATGCGCATCCTTAATGTTTGCTCACTTTTTTGCTTTACTCCAAAACCCAACTTGATTGCTTTTAGGTTCTTATACAGAAAAGGCCATGTGGGTTCTGGGTCAAGGGTAAAATGGGCAAGTCATCTTAATACTCTCGTATAGGTTTGTCTTAAGACCAAATTATGACGAAACATTGGAAAGTGAAGTGAGTGTCAAAAGGGCAGATCGAGAGAGCAAACAAATTAGGGCAAATTCCTTCGAATTAAGGTTCTATAGTTAGTGCAAAATGACCCAATTCTTGGTTTGCCCATTTTGCCCATGACACAGAGCACCATATGCAACTCACATGGCATTTTCTGTCCAAAAACTTAGTGGTGGGTTTTTGACGTACTAAAGTGAAAATGTGAACAAACTTTAAGAACGAACATAATGCAAAACGAACTTAATAAATTAAAGTGTAAAAAGGTCAAACTTTATGAGGGTAAATTATAAATAACTCCCCTTCTAAAATACACCTTTTCAAACCTAAGGACGGTGTCTCTTACTAAATGACCCACTGCTTTGATTTAAAGCTCCAATTCTTACTCAAAAAATTACAAATAATACTAAAAATTTCAACAACATAACAAGAAAAATAAAACTTATAATGGTAATATAACAAGAAATGCTCACTTAATTAATTATATCATGATGCATGTGACATGATTATTAGGAATCCACAAACTAATTACTGATAACGTATATATTTGTTAATTAATATTAACTGCGCACATGCTTTTAGTGTGACACTACCATGATGAGCATCTCTAACAATAGAGAACATTTTTTAAAATAAAGAGTGTTATTTGAGTAGAGACTCCAACAATGCTTTCTATTTAATTTACACTTGTATTTGAACACATGTTGCAATTCAATTGGGTGTAACAAATATAAGAAAAAAAATGGGGTGCTTTCCTTTTTTAAGGGAAAATTAGTGCATGTTATGTCCTTATTTTTGATCAATTATAAGATTTAGTCCACCAATAGATAGATTTTAGTAATTAGAGAGCCAAGGAGACTCTCTACTTAGTATATCTATTATAGCTATGCTGTTCGACCATCATTTATTAGTGTAGTCCAGCTATTATAAAGATAATTAGTATAATAAAGAGCATCTTGGAAATGCTCTACATCTAATGTATTGCGAAACGTAAGTGTGTCTCCTAACTGTACATGTAGCCTATAAAAGTACTCCTAGCTAATTATATAGATGTTGAGAAGAGGGCACATACCTTGAGAATAGCACGTTGGGCATCAACGGTGATGATTGGTTGGTGTCATTTTTGAAGTAACCATTAGGTTGGTCGGGGTACGGAAGTTTCCGATTCACTACGGCAGCATTGATTACGCGAAAAAGCAGGTCAAGATAATTTGCAGTATTTCGATTTCCCTGGTCGTAGAGTCGAAAGCCGAACAAGAAAAATAACAGAGCACAGCCCATCACGATTGCTGATATTAGAAATTTGGTTTTCCATTCAGTGGTTGCAAGGGCAAAGGTAGCAATAAGAGATCCAATAAAACGTGGGATGAGCCACCAAATTATAGTTATTGCCTTCACACGTTTCTCACAGTTATCAGTATTGTCAACAGATTGGTTATTGTTCATCAATTGATCATAGAGGAATCCTTTTAAATTGGGCTTTGTTCCAGCTGCACCACCTATTGCTAACAGGATTGCCAATATGAAGTATAGTCCGCCACCTAGTTGTAGATGCCACAATAGCGTAAATCCCTTCAACAAGAACAAAAGCAATTGGAAGTGAGCAGTGAACATTACTGCAAACAAATATAACTTCTGTCAAAGCAATATATTATGTTTCAGATGCACGTACTTAAAAAGTTTAAATCATCTTCACCATTCTACCATTTATCATATTTGTTTGTTTAACTTTTTTATTTATGTTATATATATGCAAGATTCACAAACATCGGAAATGTATTTTCAAACAAAGGCCACCAACACAATCCATAGAAACAACTTGCAAACTAAGTTGGAAACAGAGCTTAGGCCTGAAACAACATAAACATGCAAGAAGTTAAAAAGCCAATTTCGAGAATGTATAGGCAGCAAAAACACATTTTACAAAACTAGTTATAACTTCTTCCATAGATGTCCAATCAATGAACTGATTGTTGGGTTGGAAACAAGGCTTACGGAGCTTAATTTTAAATAGCAGATCATCTTTTAACTCCACTTGTGGAGGTCATAGCAAGCCTGAGAGCATACCCTAAAATGATGTGAAAATATCTATTTTTAATGACTTTCAATGTTTTTGGATGGTCAAATATCTTTGTTTTTTTACCCTAATTAATGTCCTTAGTTTATTTATTATATCTAATATACCTATGGCTGGTGGAATGCTCCATGCCATCTATACGAGGGTTTCTTGAGACTATAAATTCCACATCAGAAAAAGGGATCTTCCCAAAACAATATCATGTTTTCATTAGAAAACCTAATTGAATCTTTTCAATAAAGAAAAGAAACTAGTTCATATCATTGTTTTGACATTAAACCTTAGCTGGTTGGATTATTAAGTGGTATATATCTCTAAATCAATTGGTTATGCACATATAAGATTCTGAATTAATGTACTCTATTTTTGGTACTCATTATAATGTTTACTCTTTAGTGCCGAAAATCGCTAGTTTTGTGTTTACATTGCTTATTTTTGCCAGATTTACCATGTTTTAACTTACTCAAACAAAATTGAGATTTTTTTCTTGAGGATTCTAGTTAAATCTAATTTCAATAAAAGATTTTGTATTGTCATGCATTACACTACTTTAAACAAGTTTTTTCGGAAATTTTAAGTATATTTGCGTGATTCCGTAGTTAGTTACATTTTAGTGAGTACAGTTTTTTTTCACACATAAATTATGACAAAATAAATATGGTTCGTAGTCAAGTTACTTGTGGAAAGTAGGCTGAGATTTAGTTTTGAATTGTGCCGCCCGAGATTTATCAAACATTACCTTTGTAATAAATAATACATATAAACAAAACTAAAAATCCAATCATATTAAAAAAAAGGCATTACACAAGTAAACTAAAAAAGTCATATTTAAAACACACACATACACTGATACACACACTCATTACACAAGTCAAACTAAAAATATAATCATATTAAAAAAGATATTACAAAAGTAAAATTAAAAACATAGTCATATTAAAAACATCATGTTCAAGAATGATAAATATAAAGTAAGGAAGCCCAAAATTTATAAGTGTATTTGGGCCAATATGATTTGGAAAGCCTAACAAGATTCACCAACTCAAGTCAGAGAGGAATGTGTTGGGCCATCGGCTGAGGTGAAACTAACACTGTTGTATTTTAAGTAAGAATAAAGTATGTGAATCCTAAAAATTGGGTTATTCATTAATTTGTTAAATGCAATGGGTTTGAATAAAAAGACCTTAGAATCTTGGGCCAAATCTTAATCTGCTATAAATTTAACATATAAAGAAATGCCAAAAAGAAAATTATGATGGACTTAAATTTAATATGACGGGAAAGATCTAGTGTGGACCGTTTATTTACGAACACATCTTTACAACTGAATTTTCCTCGCTAAAAAATACCCCAATATTTTATTGTTAAAAATTATTCGCTAAAAGGCCAGTCCATACTAAATCTAGAGAATGAGTACTAGGTCGAATTAGCACTTACAACAACATAAGCAATAGTGGAGATTGAGATTATGCTAATATGACTGAAGGTATCAATGAAGTAAGCGGCAACGATCACTAGAATTGATGTTAACCCTTCTTGAGCATTAACGATTATCGCAGATCTTCGAAGAGTAGTTTCCCCATCTTCTTGAAGGTATGACACTGTGATATACAGCACTGTATGGGCTACTAGGCTTTGTCCTAGTGTCAAACCTAAAATTTCAAAGGGAAAAAAAAATATAAGTATATAATCAATTAACTGAAAATTAAGCATTTACCAAAAATTCCTACCATCAAATGTTTGCTTTAGCAAGAAAAGTCCCTCAATTAAATTAGTCAACCCTAGTCATCCTTTATGATCATTACTAATTAAAAATTTCATTGAATCCAATTTTTTGGCAAGTTTTTTTTGGCATTCTCTCGATTTACCAATGTCGGAACTAAAGGGTTGATATTCAGAGGAAGTTAGTACTTGTTCAATCTTTTATGTGGATATTGGAGGTAACTTTTCCGGTGACCATCAAATAGGCCAGGGCTAGACTAAGTTAATTTTGTGGAGAAGATCTACTCATCATATGGATCATCTCTACTAAGTTTTATGAAAAAAATTATCTGTTTAATCCTCAATCTAGACCCCCTTGTACAGAATTGGACCGAAAGGTAATAGAGAGGAACCAAGTCCCTCGGATTCTCAACTACTAAGATCCATATCAATATGAATCCGAGTTTAGATCTAGCTTGCTAGATACCATATCATTAATTTCCCTAATTTAATTACCTGATATGAAGAAAGCAGCGTTACTCCCTTGTAAATAATATCGGAACTGAGTGCGCATCTTTGTAAGCAAATTCATTTCTCTGGAAATTAACTTAGTAGTTAATTCTGTTCCAAGAGAGATGGAAGGAAACAAGAACAATTAATACAACTGAAAAAAAGTTTATTACAAAAAAATATTGAGGATATGTGTATATATATTACAAGAAGAGATCTGAGATGATTATGCAAGAAGAAATTTTGGCCAACTAAGAAATTCCTTAGAAACTAAGAGTACGTAGTGAAGAAGAATGAAGCATCAACAGTACAGAAAGCGTAGTGAAGAAGAATGAAGCATCAACAGTACAAAACACTCACTCAACCGGTCAAAGCACTCCACTTATTAGTCAAATTAGTTGATTTCTCAAAACCCCCAACTCCCTCAGATCATCACCACGTGTCCTTAATTAAACCCCCAATTTCTACTTTCACTATTTGGGGGATGTTTATACCCTACTACCCTTTCTGCACTGCAAATCATTAAGCAACATGTATGCTATTTACCTTACATTTTTACCCTATGAAACAGAGATGGCCTAAGAAAACAACTAATCATTTTGTTGACAATGTAAAAGCTGTCGGCTAGAGTAGTCAAACATTTTACCTTACATTACTACCCTTTATGTGTGGTGCAAGTTTACGCGGCTTTAGCATTGGTGAAGATGACTTTTGATGGTGATTGCAACTTGAGGGGAAATGCGGTAAAGTAATATTATATTATTTGATTTATAATATTTATATTAATTATGGTATAATTTATTTGTTTTGGTTAAAACATATCATAATTAGATATTTTAATTATGGAATTTTTTTTTAATTATTTATTTTCTTATTTTGAGAGTCTTTGTAATCACACAATTATCAATAAAACTCTCATTCTACTTTAATTTCTCTACATTTTTTCTTTGCACATAATAACTATATTGACCCCAACTTAAACACCTTTAGGCTACAGGTTTTAAGTTTTATCTTAAAATGCCTCATTATTAAGTAGTGACACTGCCCCACTTATATATTTACGTTGAACTCTATAATTTTTTCACCTGGAATCAATGGTTTGAGCCAACCATTCTCAACATATTCAGGGCCAAGCCATTTGAAGACCACAAAATTTACCATCATTCCTCTTTCAAACCAAGTATTCATCATGTTATCGAGGATGTTTTCCTTGAATCCTAGTATTATTTACGACATTGTGCAAACAGTATTATTTTCAACTTACAAATTCTTTGCTTTCATTAAGTTCATCAACTTCTCATCTCGCTCTCCTTGAAACTTATTAAGAGCAAATCGTCTGAAACAAAGCAGTGAGATATGTCAGACACCGCAGCTTGCTTTTGCTTATATACTATATATTCCATTAGGTTTCCATTTCTTTTTCTCTTTTCCTAATTCGAAATAAGTGACTTTACATGTTAGGAGCAGAGCCGCCTCCTAGTTCTTGTACCAGGAGTGTTCATTGGAATCGGTCAACACAATGAACCAAACCAAACCAACCTCTGTAGGTTGGGTTGTTTCGGAATTTTCATTGACTGGTTGATTTTGGTTCCAAAATTCGAGAATTGAGTGGGTTCGTCTGGGTGACCAATAAATAGAATTGAGAACCAAACCGAATAACAATCGAAATTAACTCCCAAATTAAGAGTCTGCCATTCTTTTTTTGAAAATCTCGAATCAAGAGTCCAGTTTTTTTTTCAGGATATAATCAATGTACCGAATTTCACGATACCAAATAAATTGTGTTCTACACCATTGATTAATTTAAAATTAGAACATTCTTAGATAGATGAAAAGGTTAAAATTGACTCTTAATTTAAGATGAAAGAAGATGACCGCATTAATTTTTTAGACTTAATTTTTAAAACGTTGTCGTTTGATCTTGGTTGGAGTGTTTGATTGAATTGTATCTCAAAATCCAAGCCACTCATTTGCAATGAATAGTTTAGATTTTTTAACTGCACTGGCCAGGGAAATTAAATTTGTCCGGACCAGCTTCACCTCCATATATTGAAAACAATGAAAAAAGTGCCCATGACATTAATTAAGCATTATAAATAAAAGGATAAATTCGTAAAAGAGGACACTAGAAAAATTCAGTACTCCATGAATCCAAAATCTACATCGGGAACTGGACCAGAAATAAAAATGTGGGTACGCGATGGAGAAACCTCAAGCACTATTAACAGTAATCGATAAGTAAACTTACAAATTTTTAAAAATAAAAGTTTCCGATTTTTTTTTAAATAAATGAAATCTTGCGACGTGTATTAAAATAAATTTAATTACTTTGGTTTGAATTTTTTCAAAAACTATGATACCATGTTGGTACACTTAAATAATATCATGTAACGCAGCCATATGTTAATTTTGTTATAGTAATTCCTCAATTATTCATTTGTTGACGTTTAACCTTGTATATGTTTTATATTGCGTTTGAAACGTAAATTCATTTAATTTTTTTTATGAAGTTCATAATATAGTTTTTGTTTATTTATTATTTATTTTTTTAATACAAATAATGAGTAAGAAATTAAGGGGAATGATCTTAAGAGGATCAATCTTTTGATCCTTAAATGCGGACCAATCATTTTGAGAGAGTAAATAAATGAATTTTTTGATGAAACTTGGTAAAGATGATCTTCATGATTAATGGATCACCTCCACCAAATTTCATCGAAAAAATCAATCGGGAAGAGAGTTTACTAAAAAATTGAAATATATGTACGTTAATGGCCGTTAAAATTTAAAATGTTTAGTTAACCCACTTTTTGGTTGAATTTTTTGATGAAATTTGGTGGAGATGATCTACTAATCATGGAGATCATCCTTACCAAGTTTTATAAAAAAATTCATCCGTTTACCCCCTCAAAATGATTGGTCCGCATTTAAGGACCAAATAAATGGTCCTCTTTAGATCCTTCCCCAAGAAGTTAATTCACCATGGATTTTTAACTTTCTAGCTATCTCATGATATATATATACAAATCTTACCAAAAAGAAAAACGATTGTCAATTTTAAGCAATTCGTCACAATAATATATTATATACAGAGTTGTGAGATGGTAAATATTTTTTACCATAGGCTATTTGTATTAAACAGTTTAACAATTGATTAGATCAAAACTAAATTGTTTTGAAAGCTATCAAAGTCATTCACAAGTAGGGGTGTGTACAGTACAATTACAGTACCAGAATCCATATACTGAGTGCTGTTGTGACATCCCGTTTAATTATCTCTGGCAAATCACAATCCATATTGCGTACAAGGCAGAATCGGGCTTCGGATAGCCAAATTGGGTTCTGAAAAGGTTGGTGTAGACACCCCGATTTGTGACCCCCACAAGAACCCTAACGACTTTCGGGAACAACTGTTTTTGGGTCCAGAATCCACCCGAGCACCCGAAACTACCCCGAAAGGGTTTGTTTGCCAACAAACCTATTTTTAAGTGGGATTGTCGCATGACATATCAGTGTGTCGCGCGACAATCACTGATATGTCGTGCGACAATCATGTCTATGTCGCGCGACAAACCCCTCTACACCCGACCAACCACTCTCTGACAAATTAGTCAGTCAGAGACATCATTCAGCCGTTTGTCGCGCAACATTGGACACATTGTTGCGTGACATATGCCCCTTTTGGGGAAGTGTCGCGCGACAATCCTCCCCGAGCAGTATAAATAGGCCAACACCCCCAAGGGTTTAAGGGAGGAACTTGGGATTGAGGAATTCTAAGCTTTAAATCTGAATTTTGAGTCTTTTATCAAGCATTCTCTATTATCGTCTTATTTCTGAAGAATTATCGAATCTATTCCCGACATTCGACGTGTCTCGTCTCCGAATTCTCGAAAATATCTGAAGAAGGAAAAGATTATCATCGCCGGAAATCTCTCCGCCGTATTATATTTTATTTCTTATTATTATTCTCGTCGGGAAGGTAAAGAAAGTCTCTTCTAGTATTTAACATTAAATATCTGTGTACTTGTTTTATTTCTATCGTGTTGTCCACGTTTTACTTGAATAAACTTATTGCCAAGTTACCAATAGCCTACTGTTTTCGAAACAAAAGACCCTGATAAAACCATTTGCAAAACCAGAAGAGTAAGTATATTACCGTCCGGATAAAACCATGTTTCAAAACCCAGACCGGTAAAACTTACCTAGGAATTAAAAACCCGGTATATCCTATCTGTTTCATAGATTATGATACGTCTGGTAGAACTCTCCTCAAGAGTTCTAATTCCATATTGAATTAGTTCCGATACAAGATCCAAACTTTTTTTTCGAAACAAATCAAATCCTTAGAAATCGTTGTTATTTGAGAAGTAACACGGTAAAACTCCCTCTAAAGTAAAACAAACTCTTATCACTTGTCTTTGCATTTCTCAAAAATAAAAACATCGGATCTCGAAACACAAAGGTTTTAATCCCTTTTCCTGTTTTCCCAAATTAGGGTTTTTCACTTAGAAAGTATTAGATTGTCAGTAAAAGCACCCAAGTTTTTCAACATAGAATAAACATATAAAAGACCACTAGAGACCGAAAGGGCGGAATGGGTGCTTAACACCTTCCCAAACCGTAATATAATTTCCGAACCCTATAGAATCCTAGTTTCGTAGACAAACGTGTAAAGAAAGGCTTGTCTATAGCCTTTCCTCTTACACAACTATTTTGTCCGTTTTCTCGTAAAACGTACTGGTGACTCTAAAAAAACCCCTTTGCATCTAGAAATAGAACCTAGGAGCATGTGATATGAATCACCAAAAACACTCTAGCAAATGGAACGACGGAATCCGTTCCGACGCTTCAGACGCCCAAATGAACGGGGACGAGACCCGGGGGTCGCATTTGCGGATTCTCACAGTGGCGACTCTGCTGGGGACAGTTAGAAAACTAGACTCTTATATGTAGACTTTTGTTTATCTGTTGAATACTTGCTTTTACCGCTTTCCCTACCTATGTTAATTGTTTAAGAAGAAACCTTTTTCTAAAAATGGGAGTTTTTCAAAAACACGTAATAAAGGTAATGATATTTGTGAAACCAAACTTTCGAACTTTACACGCACTTTCACAAATCATACATTGATCCTACGAGTGTGAATTTACCCCAAACCCTCGGAAGTATTATAAGTGAGTAGGGAGTTGGCTTGCTTGGGCCAACATAAACCGAAAGCATTTACTTCCACTCTCCTTGGTCAAGCACGCCCCCGAGGTATATCGAGTGACGAGAACACTCTCGTACCCGGGAAGTATATCAAAAGGCTCTTGCACGTACCCACCCCTGGGGTATATCGCAAGGTCTTGCCAAATAGGAGGGAGCCTAAAGCCTTAACCGTTCGTACACCTGCGCTGCATGTAAGATTGAGTCAGCTAAAGCACTTGTCAAATAGCCGTAGGGGATGTACCACCTTACGGCTTACTTTCCAACACCTTTTTAAAATTCGAGGCTTTTCTTGACAATTTTTAGTGTTTCTTTTGGCAAAAATCGAGTCGCATCGTAGTCTTTCTTCATCTTCGCCACGTGGTTTCATCTACAGCCATAATACGATGACAGACTGAAAGGTTGGGCCGGTCGAGATCACACCGGGAGACTTGTAAGACCAAGCACACCTGAAATGGCGATGAACGCGAGAACCGATAGACAGATTAGAACCTAGCCGAGGCGTCTGCACCTCAGCCGACTTTAGCCGAGATGCATCATTTATTGATGACCGTCAGCACGAATCTAGCAAGCCTCACAAACGAGCAACATAATACCCGAGTCCGAGTAGAGGAATTGTCAGCCGTACGGACCGCACCACCGGGGTTTGAAAGACTACCACCGAATCGAGATCAAGGGCAGTCATCGCAAGTGCTTTCCGCGGTTCCAAGAACCAATCCCCCCCAAACGGGCCCTGTCATGGCCGGTCCCGTTCAGACCGATCCCAACAATCAGAATAAATGGGCCCCGGATTCAGGCCCCATTTACCAACAATAAGAGCCACCCATCATCTGGCCGCAACTTCAACAAGGCCTTGATCCCTAATACCAACCCTGGCCACAAGTCCCCGCAAGACTTATTCCACCATCGGCCCCAGTAGCCCCTCCTAATGAGTACCCAGACATCAACCAACTTCGGGCAGTGTATGCAGAATCGGTTATAGCTTGGGAACAACCCAATGAGGTGTCAATAGAGAGCGAAGAAATGAAGAAACTGAAAGAGCAGATGAAGGTTCTGCAAAGGGGGATTTCTCTGATAAAAGGGGCAGACGAGATCACAGATATGAACGTCTTCTCCCTCTACCCAGAAGCCAGACTACCTCAGGGATTCAAGCTCCCTTCTATCACCAAATTCACAGGGACCACACTCCCCAAAACTCATCTTCAATCCTACATCAGATCCATGCAAGTGTCCGGCTGTGGAGAGCCAGAGCTAGCTCAGGCCTTTCACATGACTCTCACGGGGGCCGCCCTGAGATGGTTTTTTGTTCTGGAGAGACACCACACGAAAACTTGGAGAGATATCGTCAAGGAGTTCATGACCAAGTACGGGTCCAACGAGAATTTGAAAATTATCCGTAAACACCTGAAAATGGCCAAGCAAGGCGAGAAAGAGAGCTTCAGCGACTTTGTCACCCGCTTGAGAGAAATGGCCTCCCAAATGTCCAAGTGGCCCGATGAAGAAGAGCAGTTGGAGATCATACAAAAAAAATTTACTCCACCTGTATTGAACTGCATGGGAAAGCATGTATTCCCACACTTTAGAGCCCTGCTGAGTATGGGGTCACAAGTAGAGGAAGAATTGGCCAAGAAGGTAGAAACGGATACCAAGAAAGCCTCTTACACCGGGAGAAAGACGGCCACTCCAGCCGTAAACCAACTAAGCTCATACCCGTATCAACAAAACTCATTTCAACAGTCACAACAAATCCCTCCAATGAGTTGGCCTGCACAAGGAGACCATTCGAGCACCGAGGCCAAGAAAAGGAGAAATTTCTGCACCCTTTCCACTACTTTGGTCAAAAGCCTGGAACTACTCCGAAAGGCCGGACTGATCACTCCACTCAACCCGCGCCTCCAACAAACCCTATTCCCAGCACCTAGAGAATGAATGAGAACTGTGCATACCATCAAGCAGCGGGCCATGACACGGAATGCTGCTTGGCTCTTCGCCATCGTATCTAGGACCTTATTGAAGCCGGAACCATTTCCGCACCCGGCGGGCCGAATGTTACCAACAACCCCCTTCCCAATCATGCTCCACCAGCGGGGATTAACGCCTTGACCACTGACGAAGAAGGCTTTGATACCATAGGACTCATTCGGGACGATCCAGCCTATAAGGCACCTGTTGTGCTGCCAGCAAAGGCTCAAGTGGCCCCATGCCTCAATCCGATAATCGACCAATGGATGGCCAAAATGAACTTTCTACCCGGGCAGGGTTTAGGCAAGGCAAATCAGGGGATCTCACAACCACTCATAATCAAAACCAATCTCAGAAAATCTGGAATAGGATGGACCCAGGAGAAGAAGGAACAGCCGTGGAAACCCCGAGGCCCCACTAAAGAGACAATATGTATGACAGAAACCTCCCCCGGGACTTTCAGTTGGTCGGCAGAGCCAGAGACATCGAAAACTTCAGAGGGATCAGACCCAACATCCCTTTAGATCCAACAAATCACCCGTTCAGGAAGGGTATACCAGCCACCACCGATGAATGCCGAGAAATCACCACCTCCTAAGAAAATAGGAGAAGATCGAGTACTTGAGCAGTTGAAGAAAAATCAGGCACACGTCACCATTTGGGGCCTCTTGGTTGCCTCCAAGCCTCACAGGACCGCTTTCATCAAGCTTCTTTACGAGGCCGTCATATCACCAGACTCCACGCCCGAGCAACTGCCAAACATGATCGGGTCACTTACAGTCCAAATAAGTCTGTCATTTTCAGATGAAGACTTGTCTCCATTGGGGGTGTAGACACCCCGATCCGTGACCCCCGCAAGAACCCTAACAACCTTCGAGAACTGCTGTTTCTGGACTCCGGGACCCACCCGAACACCCGAGACTGCCCCAGAAGCGTTTGTTGGCCAAACAAGCATTCTTTAAAGCGAAATGTCGCACGACATTCAAGATTGTCGCACGACAGTCAAGATTGTCGCGCGACATACACCAGTATGTCGCACGATAATCCCACTTTTGAGGGACATGTCGCGCGAGAAACACCCCACCACTCCACTTTCTGACTTAGCAATGAGTCAGAATCATCATTAAAGTAGAATGTCGCGCGACAGTCAAGATTGTCGCGCGACATACACCAGTATGTCGCACGACAATCCCAACTTTATGGGAACATGTCGAGCGACAAACACCCCACCACTCCACTTTCTGACTCAGCAATGAGTCAGAATCATCATTAAAGTAGAATGTCGCGCTACAGTCTAGATTGTCGCGCGACATACACCAATATGTCGCGCGACATACACCTTTTCAGCACTATAAATAGGCCAGCAGAACCCAAGGTTTAAGGACACGAACAGCAGAGCAAAAAACAACAGTTTTAGAGCAGAATTGTGGGTTTATGATCTGATTTTCTGATCTTTCGTCAAGTATTTTCTATTATCGTCTTATTTCTGAAGAATTATCGAATCTATTCTCGACACTCGACGTGTCCAGTCTCGGGAATCGAATTCTCAGAAATATCTGAAGAAAGAGAAGATTATTATCGCCGGAGATCTCTCTGCCGTATTATATTCTCTTTCTTATTATTATTCTCGTCGGGAAGGTAAATAAAGTCTCTTCTAGTAATTAAATAAGATATTTTCATATGGTTGTGCTAGGTTTCTAACGCGCTCGAAAAACAGGTTTATCTGTGTACTTGTTTTATTTCTGTTGTTTTGTCCACGTTTTATTTGAATAAACTTATTGCCAAGTTATAAATAGTCTACCGTCTTCAAAATAAAAGACCCTGATAAAACCATTTGCAAAACTAGAAGAGTAAGTAGATTATTGTCCGGATAAAATTATGTTTTCAAAACCCGGACTGATAAGACTTATCTAGGAATTAAAATCAACATATCCTGTCTTCTCTATAGACTGCGACGTGTCTGATAACTCTCCTCAAAGAGTTCTAGTTCCATATTAAATTAGTCCCCGACATAGATCCGAACTTTTATAAAAGTAATCACAATGCGAGAAAATCGTCATTATCTGAGGAAATAATACGGGACACTCTTTCAAAATAAAAGGTTTTGTCATTTGTATTTACATCTTTCAATAATAAAAACATCGGATCTCGGAACACAAAGGCTTTTATCCCTTTCCCGTTTTCCCCAGAAATTAGGGTTTTTATTTGAAAAGTAGTAGACTATCAATAAAAGCATCCAAGTTTTTCAACATAGAATGAACATATAAGACCACTAGAGACCGAAAGGGCGGAATGGGTGCTTAACACCTTCCCAAACCGTAATATAGTTCCCGAACCCTATAGAATCCTGGTTTCGTAGACAAACGTGTAAAGAAAGGCTTATCTGTAGCCTTTCCCCTTACACAACCCCTTTTTGTCCGTTTTCTCGTAAAACGTACTGGCGACTCTGAACGAACCCCTTTGCATCTAGAATAGACGTAGGGACACCCGATATGAATTATCAACCAACTCCAAGCAAATGGAGCGACGGAATCCCTTCCGACGTTTCAGACGCCCAACGAACGGGGACGAGACCCGGGGGTCGCATTTGCGGATTCTCACAGGGATGAAATACATCCTGGCCCTCCATATCACTGTCCGAACTCGAGAAAAAATCCTACCACAAGTCCTCATCGACAACGGATCAACCATAAACGTCTGCCCCTGAAGACCGCCAGATGTCTGGGTATCTTAGACTCAGAACTTTCCCCGTCAGCTGTGACCGTTAGAGACTATGACAACACTAGGAAAGCCGTTCTGGGTTTTCTGAAGCTTGATCTCATGGTCGGTCCCGAAAACTTTTCAGCCGACTTTTAAATCATAGACATTCCCTCCAGTTTTAACCTCCTGTTGGGAAGAGCATGGCTACACGACATAGGAGCACTCCCCTCCTCCCTACACCAGAAGATCAAGATACCGTTCGAAGGGAATATAATCACCATCCAAGGAGATCCTAAAAGGACCTTGGCGGATCTGGAGTTGCCTGTATTGGGCATCAGGAGCCAGAGCATACAGTTGGGAGGCTTTTCTTACGAGCCTCAAGTACAAGCTCTCACCACCCAGAGAATCGAGTATCTACCCTCTGACAATATCCCCGGTCTCAGCACCAAGATCACAAACATGCTGAGAATGATAAAATACTTACCTGGAGCCAGTCTGGGAATGGGACAGCCAGGATTACTTCAAGCCTTGAAACCGGTAACGAGGTACGAAAGGGAAGGTTTGGGGTACCAACACACCGAACAAGACAACCAAGAAAAAAGGGGTCGAGGGCATCAGTATCCGAGTTTCAGCTCTCTGAATGGGTTTTTTGTTAAAGAAGGAGATGACTTCCCCTTTTGCAGCTTTCAGGAGCCTTGGAGAAACAGTGACGGGGAGAATCTGCTAGGATGGGAAATCTTCTATGAAGAGGACATTTATATCAAGGAAGACGTCATACACAACTTCTCTACCAAGTTAACGATCGGGCCGAGGGAAGAAAATGAAGGCAAGGAAGATGAAGAGGAAGAAATGATCGGAGATCTCTTCGACATCATGGCTCTAGGGGACAACGAACCAAGAGACGACCCTGTACACTTGATACACGCTGACCCGAATTACCAAGAAAAGGGGGGGAAAGAGTGAATTTGTAAGGGTGAAAGATAAGAGTGAGGGTAAGGTTAGGAAGGAGTCACTCCTAGATGTACTTTTTAAACTTGCACCTGTAAACACTATTATCAATGAAGAAAACTCTGTTTTACGTTATCCTGATATTTTTAATTTTGTAATTGCTTATATGGAGTTGGAAAGACTGAACGAACACCCTGAATGGGAGGAGAAGCGTATACAGAGCGAGGAAGGAGACACTCTTGTGATTAACCTCGAGATAGAAGAGGAAAGAAAAGAGGTCCGTATTGGGGCAAGTTTAAGTAAAACAGAGAGGGAAGAATTCACACAAACTCTGAATGAGTACGTGGATATCTTCGCTTGGTCTTACACAGATATGCCAGGTTTGAACAGCCAGATAGTCATGCACGAGATACACACCAAGCCGGAGTTTAGGCCCGTCAAGCAGAAATTTAGAAAACTTACGCCAGAATGGTCCCTGAAAGTGAAAGAAGAGGTGATGAAACAACTGAGTGTGGGGTTCTTGCGGGTAATTGAGTACCCTTCATGGTTAGCTAACATTGTGCCCGTTCCAAAGGCAAATGAAAATGTCCGCATGTGTGTGGATTACCGAGATCTTAACAAAGCTTGCCCAAAAGATGATTTTTCATTACCCAACATCGATTTGATAGTGGATAATACTGCCAACCATGCCCTGAAGTCATTTGTGGATGGTTTCGCCGGGTATAACCAGATCAAGATGCACCTGGATTACTAGGAGAAAACAGCATTCATCACACCGTGGGGGACATATTGCTACACCGTTATGCCATTCGGGCTGAAGAACGCCGGGGCAACGTATCAGAGGGCAGCTACCGCTATCTTCCACGATATGATTCACAAAGAAGTAGAGGTATATGTGGACGACATGATAATCAAATCAAAGGAGAGGGAAGGCCACGTACCAGCCTGCGAGCCTTCTTTGATCGGCTTCGCCAGTATCAGATGAGACTCAACCCGCAGAAATATGTGTTCGGGGTAACCAAAGGAAAGCACCTGGGCTATGTCGTCAGTAAAAAGGGAATCGAGGTAGACCCTGCCAAAGTTCGAGCTATCCAAGACATGCCCGAGCCTCGTACCGAGAAAGAAGTCCAGGAATTTTTGGGTAATTTGCAGTACATCAGTAGGTTCATCTCTTAGCTTACTCAAACTTGTGAACCTATCTTTAAACTCCTGAGGAAGTCTTCACCAGGAGAATGGGACGATCAGTGCCAGGAAGCTTTTGATAAGATAAAGGACTACCTCTCCAACCCCCCAGTATTAGCCCCACCACAGACCGGACTGCCACTAATTCTATACTTGACCGTCATTAATTTGGCTGTAAGAGCCATGCTAGCCCAACATCTGACCGATACACGGAAAGAGCAGGCCATCTACTACATCAGCAAGAAATTATCCCCGTTTGAGATAAACTACGCGCCATTGGAGAAATCATGCACCGCCCTCGTCTGGGTAACGCAAAAATTACGGCATTACATGCTGGCTTTTCCGGTCATCCTGGCATCACGAATTGATCCGTTGAAATACCTCTTCAAGAAACCAGTTCTCTCGAACCGTATGGCAAAATGGTTATTCTTGCTCTCCGAATTCGACATCACTTACATGACCCAGAAGGCAGTCAAATGCAAGATCATAGCAGATTACCTGGCTCACAATTTGATATTGGGGGACATGTTAGAGGAGGCCGAGTTTCCAGACGAAACTGTCATGAATGTCGAGATCGATGAAAACTAGAAATTGTACTTTGATGGGGCCGCCAACCGAAACGGGAATGGGATAGGCATCATGTTAGTCTCTCCAGACCAAACTCACTCCCCGGTATCGTATTGTCTGGATTTCTTCTGCACCAACAACATGGCCGAATATGAAGCCTGTATAATCGAATTAGAGATTGCACTCCAAAGGGGTATAAAGAGAATACAGTTGTACGGAGATTCAGCATTAGTGGTCCACCAAGTCTTAAAAGAATGGAAGATCAGAGATGAGAAATTAGTCTCTTACCTCGCCCGGCTGGAGGATGTCGCAGGAAGATTTGAGCACTCGGAGTTTTACTATGTCCCCAGGTCACAGAATAGTTTTGCTGACGCACTAGCAACCCTGACATCTATAATCGATATCTCGGAGGGAATGGAGGAAATAATTCTTATAGTACAAAGGAGATCAGGACCAGCGCACTGCATGGCCCTTGAAGTAGAGAATGAAGAGAACGGGGACTCAACCATTTAGTTTTACGACATCTGGAACCTACTAAAAAACCATCAGTATCCCGAGCAAGCAGACAAGAGAACCCGGTTTACGCTTAGAAGATTAGCATCAAGATTCATACTTTGCGCCGAGAGGCTATATAAGAGAAACTACGATGGAGCCCATCTCCAGTGTCTCACTGAAGAAGAGTCTGTCAAAGTGATGGATCAGATACATGGGGGTGATTGTGGACCTCATATGAGCGGCAATACACTTGCCCACAAGATCATTAGGCAAGGTTATTACCGGTCTACCCTGCAGAACGATTGCGTTAACCATGTACGCCGTTGTCACAAGTGCCAAATCTACGCTAAGTCTCAAAAGCTTCCTCCGAAAGAATTGTACAACATGACTGCTCCCTGGCCTTTTGCAACCTGGGGGATCGACATCATTGGTAAGATCTCGCCCAAAGCCAGCAACGGCCATGAATTCATACTGGTGGCCATCGACTACTTCACCAAATGGGTAGAAGCCGAGTCCTTTCAAACCCTTGACGCCAGAAAGGTTGCCCAATTCATCAGACGGAATATCATCTGTCAGTATGGGGTCCCCTAGGAGATCATCTCGGACAACGGTACTCACTTCGAGGGAGAGGCTAATTCCGTCATGGAGGAATACGGTATCACCCGACACAAATCTTCGCCGTATAGACCGCAAACTAATGGGGCAGTTGAGGCCGCCAACAAGAATCTGAAGAATATCCTAAGCAAAATGACCGACACCTGTCGAGACTGGCTCGAGAAATTGCTATATGCCTTATGGGGATACCGCACCACCGAGAGGGTCTCCACCGGGGCAACCCCATTTTCTCTTACATACGGGATGGAAGCAGTACTCCCTGTTGAGTTAGAGGTCCCCTCTCTCAGAGTAATGCTAGAGAATCAAGTCAATGAACTGGAGTGGGTCCAGGCATATTATAACGAGCTAGCCCTACTGGATGAAAAGAGGTTGAAAGCCGCATACCACCACCAAGGTTATCAGAAGAGAATCGCTCGAGCATTTAACCAGAAAGTGAAGACTCAAGGTATCAATAAGAACGAAATCGTATTGAAAGAAATTCGAGAGCCAGCCAGGGACCCAAGGGAAAAGTTTGGACAGAAGTGGACAGGGCCGTACATCGTCAAAGAAATCAATACAGGGGGTGCCGTTATACTCACTGACTTAGACGGGCAGTTGCTGCATTCACCAGTCAACATGGATTGACTGAAGAAGTATTACCAGTAGATGTAACATGTATAGATAAGAACTACGTAAACCTGAGCCCCAACTCAAAAAATTATATTGTTTTGAAAAAATCAAAAAGGGGGAACGTAGGCAACCTGAGAAGTGACTTCAGGCCCGGTTTAAACTTTGTAAAAAAAATTTATTTCCCATAAACAGTCCTTCATATATTATTAAAAAGTGGTTCGAAACACCGAAAGTTACAAAGGAAATACAACATACAGAAGAGACTAATCCTTAGGGGTTGGCCACACTGGGTCCTCAGTAGCCAAATCGATTCGAGCCTCGTCCAAGATCTGATACGCAAAAACAATGTTATCATCAGTGGCCTCAGTATCCATGAATCAGAACCACTCCATTTGAAAGGGGTCGTCAATCAGTTCTCCTTCCAGAGATTGCCAGCAAGAGCGGATAATGTCAGCCCGGAGGGACCGGGTAATACCGAAACGGGCATAGTTGAACTGACGAGTCAGTCGAGCACGCCACATCCTCTCTACCGATAAAGAAACATGCGGGGTCACAAATTTAGACTCAGAGAAGAAGTTGTTCAGACCAAGGAGAACCTCCTGAGGAACGTTAAACTGTGGAAGAAAACGTCCTGGGAGATAAAAGGAGGTAAACCAGAGCCCGCGAAGCCGAACATAGTTTTGACCCCCTGTGCTAAACACTATCGCCCTCAGCTTCCACCAAGGAATGTTCCACTGAATAGCCCGAAAGTTCTTCGAAAACCACACCGTCCAATCAGAGGAATATATTGTCAAAGCACCAAAGAGGGGACGACGAAAAAAGTGTGTCGGGTTGTCAAGACGAACTCAGTTGAAACCCACCGATCGAAAACGCTCCAACAACCACATATATAGTAAACGCGGGCTTCCCCTAAGGAAGGGTGAGGCTCCCCTTTGAAGATCATCTAGGCCATTTAGAGTCTCTGCAAGAACGATCGGCACTATAGACTCCCCATTTCTAGCCTGGTAAATCAGACTCAGAATAGTCGGATCAACACGGGAAGAGCCCGTCACCAGTAACATATCAGAAATAAGACAAATCAAGGCCGCCGCAGTACGCCCCACACTATAAGAAGCTCTACCTTCGTAACGATGAAAGAACCTCACCATTTTGTGGAGATCAAGAAGCCCGTCGTTAATAAAACCATCACAGGCCACTTGGGGAATGGCTAACAGAGCGATCAGCATATCCCGATGACCAATTTCTTCTATGGGAACAGCCATCGGGAGACGAACGTCAGAACGCAATAGCCAGGAAAACTCCTCGTAAGTCGGACATAGCTCATCTAGTCCAAAGCGGAAAAGATGATCCACAGGACTCCAGAAATACAAAGCGCTGAACAAAAAGAAAAAATCTACAGGACGATGGCACCAGCCCACTAAAGGACTGAATTAACCGAAGTTCAAACCATTCTCAGAAGATATCAGAGCATCTCGGGTTTCAACATAAGAAAAATCAGAATTTGTGCGATAAGATGACATTTTGGGAAAGTGTGGGGATGAAGGAAAGAATATAGGTGTATTTATAGTAAAAAGGGGGATCCTTTACCTGTTTGTCGCGCGACAAACCCATACTCAAGAGGGATTGTCGCGCGACAAACCCATTTAGGGTTACCTTATTTTGCTATTCCTTACACATAAGAGTCATTTTTGCCAAAAGAATTACTTCTGGATGCATTCTTGTTCTCACTTTGTTCTTTTTGCAGAAAACCTAAGTGTCACTACGCTACAAGGTATGGCTTCTAAATCACTGACTCATATATATATATATATATCTTTCATAGACAGAGAATAATAGTATATCATCAGACACAAATAAAGATTTTCATAAATCCAATAAAGGAACAGTTTTCAAAAACTACATATCTGTCTAAACATATCTAAAAATAAAAATTACATATCTGTCTAAACTAACTAAAGACAGAAAAAGAAGCTAATCTATCCGAGCGCGCTTCGGCACGCTCCCACTATCGCCCGAACCCTCCTCCGGAGTAAGATCGACTGCTGGGACATCCGGATGAGGAGGAACTGCTGCCTGAGAGGGCCCCGTGAACTGGACCGGTGCCGTAGGGCGGATCACCGAAGATCGGGATCGCCTAGAGGTCCGACTGGTACTCCTCCGAGACTCCGTCCTAGCACAAGAGGAAGACAAAGGATCATCCGCTCGCAGGGAAACATCGATCGCCCTCTGATAGTCGCGCATGTAAGCCGTCGGGTCCCGACCAACGTACTGAAGCAGGTTCCAGCTATATAGATACTGGGAGTGCCAAGCTCTCAGATTCGCCACACGCACGCTCACCCGCTGCAAAAAGAGAAAAGAAAAGAATCAGCACAGTAAAGATAAATGAACATGGACATGAAGAGATATTAAGAAAGAAAAAATATATACCTCATCATCAGAATGACCACCCAAGTAATCAAAAGAATCCTCAGAAAGAGGATACTCGGGCACCGTGTATCGACGTAAACCGGCGCCAATATAAGATATATCCTGAGGAAGTGGCAGCAGGTCTATCAGATGAACAGATGAACCCGCCGGTACAGCAGCAGAGGTGGACCCACCCTCCTCGCGGATCGGGAACAAGGGAGGCTGGGAAGAAGAACCCCTGAAACTTAGATATCGGGCCGGAGGGCCCATAGCCACCGACGGAAGCGGAGTCAGTGTAGCGTAAGTACGAACACCCGGAGGATCCACAATAGCCGTCGCTCTCAGAGACGGGACCCCACTAGAAGGAGTAGCCACTACAGAAGGAGGGGTCCGCCTAAACTGCTCATAGTCGACCCCGAAGTCCGCAGGCTCCCAGGACCGCTCTGAAAAATCTGTAGCACCTCCCTCAACAGCCTCAAAAACTACCCCAGGTGATACCAACGGACCGGTAGGGAACTCGAAACCCTTAGTAGGCTGCTCCTCTCTAGGCGTCGTCTGAGGATGTTGCTTTGGAACAGCCGCCGCTCCACCTCCCTCACTGCCCTTGGGTCTATCATCACCACCTGCAGGCCCATCATCGCCTCCCTCAGCACCAGCAGGGACATCCCTCTCTCCCTCAGGATCGTCATCATTAGAGTCCAAGATATTGTCCCTCTGATCGGGGACAGGCGACAGCTGACCGGGAACTGTCCGGGACAAATGAGCATGTCCTCGTATATAGTTGGGATCACCTCCCAACGCCCGGTACCTCTTATAAAAGACCCGTCCCCGAGTTCCCTTCGGCTCCCTCATCAAGTAACGGGCGGCGAAGACAACATAATCTCCCTCCTCGGTGAACGTCTGAAAACCGAACCCGTCAACCAACGCCTGCACCATCACCGGGCCGATCTCACCCGTCCGCCTCATCAGAACTGGCGAAAATAAATGAACTCCAGGCCACTGGGCCGGTGTATGCTGGCGAATGACTCTCTCGCTCAAGTAGAAGTGGAGGCCGTACTCATCCCTGATAAGCCGCCTGATCCGCGAGGCAGTCAGAGTACGGCCATATCCGAAGTGGAGACCCAAATCACCCCAGAGGGCCCACTCAATCTGGACAAGAAACAAAATTTTATCCTTAGTGATTTATATCTTATTTACCATTTATCTATTTTTAAAAGAAAGAATACTAATATATTTACCTACTCCTCTAGTAGGTCATGGACGGCAGCAGCTCTAGTCTCCCGAGTCCGGTATACATAGGGAGCCCTATAGTTCCTCGCAATGAATCGACGAAGAAGGAGAAACTGATCCTCATTCTCAACAAGGAGATCCACCTGGGCACGACCCAGACGGGTATATGCCACAAACCAACTTTGAAGAAAAAAAGATAAAGAATATCAACAACAACGGATAATAAATGCAAAAATTCAAAAGCACAGATAAGGGACAAAAGTGTATACCTCCCACAGCAAAGAAAAGCCCTTGAGGTTCAGGGCTAAGTGGCGAGAAACCTAGTCCATAGCGTCATATAGAACAGCCAGAATAAAGCCCCTCCAGTCATAATCAAACATGATGCTGAAGTCTCTGAGATAGGGCAGCCACCAGAGATGGGCTGGGTCCCCCTCACGGGCCTCGAACAAGTCATGGATCGTCAGCAAGAGAAGAACACGGGCGTACTGGTGCGCCTCCTGACGGGTCATCGGCGCTCCTGAAGTAACTAATCGAGCTCTCTCTGTGACTAGCCGTGTAACCAAGACAGCCCGAGGAATCGTATCACCAGAACTCCGTCACTCCGGGAACCATCCTAGTGCACCAATAATGCCCTCTGCCGTCAGACGTAAGGGGACATCGATCTGTATAAGGACCCCCCCGAGGGAATCCCGATCAAAGAAAATAAATCGAGGGGGGTCATCGTCATCTCCCCCTAGCTCTAGTGAAAGGTATGAGTGGTGTCCCACCAGTGACAGGCCAAAGCTGACACCAACACAGCTGCTCTAGACACCCGCTCGAGGAGGGCATCAAAAAAGAACTGAAGGGAGTCGCAAGGAGCAACTCCTGGACAGGGGCCGGTGCCTGTCGCCACTCTGAAGAAATAGTGTTGGGGGAACCCCAACCATGGCCAACCCACTGCAGAAAAAAGAACAAGTACAGGATTATGAGGGTACTTTGGTGTAATTACGAGAGATATAGGGTTATAAGGGTAAATTATGTAATTTTCCAAAACCTGAGGGTACTTTGGTATAATTATAAGAGATATAGGGTTATAAGGGTAAATTATGTAATTTTCCAAACCTGAGGGTACTTTGGTGTAATTATGAGAGATATAGGGTTATAAGGGTAAAATATGTAATTTTTCAAAACCTGAGGGTATTTTGGTGTAATTATGAGAGATATAGGGTTATAAGGGTAAATTATATAATTTTCCAAAACCTGAGGGTACTTTGGTGTAATTATGAGAGATATAGGGTTATAAGGGTAAATTATGTAATTTTTTAAAACCTGAGGGTACTTTGGTGTAATTATGAGAGATATAGGGATATAAGGATAAAATTATGTAATTTTCCAAACCTGAGGGTACTTTGGTGTAATTATGAGAGGTATAGGGTTATAAGGGTAAAATTATGTAATTTTCCAAACCTGATGGTACTTTGGTGTAATTATGAGAGATATAGGGTTATAAGGGTAAATTATGTAATTTTCCAAACCTGATGGTACTTTGGTGTAATTATGAGAGATATAGGGTTATAAGGGTAGATTATGTAATTTTCCAAAACCTGAGGGTACTTTGGTGTAATTATGAGAGATATAGGGTTATAAGGGTAAATTATGTAATTTTCCAAACCTGAGGGTACTTTGGTGAAATTATGAGAGATATAGAGTTATGATGGTACGTCATGTAAATTCCTAAGAGGTATCACAGGTAAAAGTATGTGTTCGCTAAAATCGGGCGTTATTTCTAAACAGGCATGCATACTGACGATGTTTAACATATATGCAGGAAACAATAGAGATAATAGAACAGATAAAAAACACGAAAAGAAGACATACCAGAGACCGTCAACGAATCTCGTGAGAAACAGGCTCCATCAAAAGCCACGGAACGTCCGGGACCGGAGCAGCCCGGGTAACTTCTCGGTAGACCACCGCCCGACCGCGGTCCACCCCATCCTCGCCATACCAGTCCAGGTCCTCCTAGTCGTCATGATGAGGACTGCAACGGAGAACGCCCTGAGCGTCGGTGAAAGTTACCTCATCCTGGTCACCTTCTAATCTATCCGGCTTTGCGGGATCCATCGGTGTATATGAAAGTGGTGAGAAAGTCAGAAAAAACAGAAAAGTGGCAGGGCTTCCGCACTTGAGAGAAGAGAGAAAGAGAGCTAGAGAGAGAAAGAGAAAGGAGAGAATGAGGTGGAATGAGCTCAGCAAGGGGCTTATATAGTGAATAGGATTGTCGCGTGACAAATGGCCACATTGTCGCGCGACAAATACCCCCACATCGAAGTGTCGCGCTACAATCACCCCCCTCCCCTGATTTTTTGACCTTTGTCTCATTTTATCTCCTGTAGGGGTACTTCAGAGAAGCAGTTTTCGAAAAAATTGCTAAAAAACAGCACAAACATGATGCAAAATTCGAGGAAAAGACTTCCAAATCATTTCTCCAGAAAATGCGAAAACGAAATACCACGGCCAAAAGTAATCTCTGATCTCCCATGAAGACCAGACCATCAAAGAGAAGGCAAAATATCAAGATAAGACGGGAATAGAAAAAAATTGAAAGAGTAGAAAAGAGAAAGAACCCGCATGAGCGCCCAAAGCGAGCGAGAGAAACAGAAAAGCAGAGTGACAGGGAGAGCCGCACCAAAAGTGACAGCTAGGCCAAAACCGGCTCAAGGCTTCGTTTTGGGTGAGTAAGGCTCCTGATCACGATGAAGGGATAAAAGATTCCTGGTTAAAAACAGAGAAGGCCAGGGAAAGTCTTTCCCAAAAGAGGGAGAAATAAGGGCATCGAAAAACAGAATACGATGTGGGCCCACCAAAAGAGAAAACTAAGAAGAGAACTGAGACCAGAGATTGAACTTTCAAACAAATTTTCTTTTCAGCACGATACAGAAGAGATGGTTTGGAAAAACTCGAATCATCGCTCAACGGAGAGCAAAAGAAATTCGAAAACTGCCTTCTGAGAGAAATATCTTCACTTGAGAAAAACTTGAGAGTAAAGTTCAGAAAGATACAGGAAAATGGACATCCAAACAAAGATTAGACCTCGAGAAGCTCTTTTCACCCTCACTAAAAAATTCTCTCTCTCACTCTAGAAGTCTAAGAGAGACCACAAACACAAGCCCTCCTCGGAGGCAAATCACAAACACAAGCCCTTGCCAGAGGTAAAAATACTTACGAAAGCCCTCCCAGTGGAAATCTTCTTTCTTCATACATATCAGAAGCCCTCCTAGAGAGGCACAGTGTAGCAATGGTAGTCCTCCCACCTGAGGCGAAGCCCTCCCAGAGAGGCATAGTGTAGCAATGGTAGTCCTCCCACCTGAGGCGAGAAGATCCGAGGCCCTCCCAGAGAGGCACAGTGTAGCAATGGTAGTCCTCCCACCTGAGGCGAAAAGATTTGAAGCCCTCCCAGAGAGGCACAGTGGAGCAATGGTAGTCCTCCCACCTGAGGCGCAAAGTGGAACAAAAGGTAGTCCTCCCATCTGAGGCTAGTGGATCAATGGTAGTCCTCCCATCTGAGGCGAGTGGAGCAAATGAAAGTCCTCGAAAGAGGCAATGAGGTAACACAAGCCCTCTCCGGAGGCAAAACCAAACACAAAGCCCTCTCCGGAGGCGTTCACAAACACTTTTTGCATACACACACTTTCTTAGAGTTCCTGCGGGAGCCATGGATCATGGTCTCTTCCATTCGCCTCAATTCCTTGTAAGCAAGGAGCTTGAGTCGAGAGGGTCTGTAGACACCCCGATCCGTGACTCTCGCAAGAACCCTAACGACCTTCGGGAACTACTATTTTTGGGTCCGGGACCCACCCGAAAGGGTTTGTTGGCCAACAAACCTATTTTTAAGTGGGATTGTCGCACGACATATTAGTGTGTCGCACGACATATTAGTTTGTCACGCGACAATCAGGTCTATGTCGCGCGACAAACCCCTCTACATCCGACCAACCACTCTCTGACAAATCAGTCAGTCAGAGACATCACTTCAGCCGTTTGTTGCGCGACATTGGACACATTGTCGCGCGACATATGCCCCTTTTAGGGAAGTGTCACGCGACAATCCTCCCCGAGCAGTATAAATAGGCCAACACCCCCAAGGGTTTAAGGGAGAAACTTGGGATTGAGGAATTCTAAGCTTTAAATCTGAATTTTGAGTCTTTTATCAAGCATTCTCTATTATCGTCTTATTTCTGAAGAATTATCGAATCTATTCTCGACATTCGACGTGTCCCGTCTCTAGAATTGAATTCTTGGAAATATCTAAAGAAGGAAAAGATTATCATCGCCGAAAATCTCTTCGCCGTATTATATTTTCTTTCTTATTATTATTCTCGTCGGGAAGGTAAAAAAAGTCTCTTCTAGTATTTAACATTAAATACTTGTGTACTTGTTTTATTTTTATCGTTTTGTCCACGTTTTACTTGAATAAACTTATTGCCAAGTTACCAATAGTCTACCGTTTTTAAAACAAAAGACCATGATAAAACCATTTGCAAAACCAGAAGAGTAAGTATATTACCGTCCGGATAAAATCCTATTTTCAAAACCCGGACCGGTAAAACTTACCTAGGAATTTAAAACCCGGTATATCCTATCTGTTTCATAGACTATGATACGTCTGGTAGAACTCCCCTTAAGAGTTCTAATTCCATATTGAATTAGTTCCGATACAAGATCCAAACTTTTTTTCCGAAACAAATCAAAACCTGAGAAATCGTTGTTATCTGAGAAGTAACACGGTAAAACTCCCTCTAAAGAAAAACAAACTCTTATCACTTGTCTTTGCATTTCTCAAAAATAAAAACATCGGATCTCGGAACACAAAGGTTTTAATCCCTTTTTCCGTTTTCCCAAATTAGGGTTTTTCACTTAGAAAGTAGTAGATTGTCAGTAAAAGCATTTAAGTTTTTCAACATAGAATAAACATATAAAAGACCACTAGTTACCGAAAGGGCAGAATGGGTGCTTAACACCTTCTCAAACCGTAATATAGTTTCCGAACCCTATAGAATTCTGGTTTCGTAGACAAACGTGTAAAGAAAGGCTTGTCTATAGCCTTTCCTCTTACACAACTATTTTGTCCATTTTCTCGTAAAACGTACTGGCGACTCTGAAAAAACCCTTTGCATCTAGAAATAGAACCTAGGGACATGTGATATGAATCACCAAAAACACTCCAGCAAATGGAACGACGAAATCCGTTCCGACGCTTCAGACGCCCAAATGAACGGGGACGAGACCCGGGAGTCGCATTTGCGGATTCTCATAGTTGGCATGTGTAGACACCCCGATCCGTGACCCTCGCAAGAACCCTAACGACCTTCGATAACTACTGTTTTTAGGTCCGGACCCACCCGAGCACCCGAAACTACCCTTGGTGGGTTTGTTGGCCAACAAACATATTTTTTAGAGAGATTGTCGCACGACATATCACATTGTCGCGCGACAATCCCTGATATGTCGCGCGACAATCATGTCTTGTCGCGCGACAAACCCCTCTGCACCCGACCAACCACTTTCTGACACATCACAGTGTCAGGACCCATCAATTCAGCCGCTTGTCGCGCGACAAACCCACTATGTCGCGCGACAATCCCTCTCTGCACCCGACCAACCACTTTCTGACACATCACAGTGTCAGGACCCATCAATTCAGCCGCTTGTCGCGCGACAAACCCACTATGTCGCGCGACAATCCCTCTCTGCACCCGACCAACCACTTTCTGACACATCACAGTGTCAGGACCCATCACTTCAGCCGATTGTCGCGCGACAAACAGATATGTCGCGCGACACTTGCCTTTTTTGGAGAAATGTCGCGCGACAATCTTCCCCGAGCACTATAAATAGGCCAACACCCCCATGGGTTCTAGACGGCAACTTCTCGCCACAAATTCCTTATTCTCTCTGATATTTTCTAATCTTTAAGCCTTCTTTGGAAGCATCTGCGATAACATTTATTTCCGCCAGAGTCTCGGATCTAATCTGGGCACCCGGAGTGCTACATTCTAGAGTCAGACCGCCGGAAATATTTCTAAGAGGAAAGCTGATATCCGTCAGAGGTCTTCTCTGCCGTATTATATTTTCTCTCTCTTATTCTTATATATATCACCGGGAAGGTAACTAAAGTCTCTTCTGGTAATTAAATAAGATATTTGTATATTAGTTTTATTGTAGACTTGTTTAAAACTCGATTTTTCTAACGGGGCGCTGCCCCGCACCTCGCGACCTGACCGGGCAGGTCGATCCCCGTCCTAGTAAGCGAAGTGGCGACAAGGTTATGGTAGATTCCTAACGCGCTTGAAAATCAGGTTTTTTTTAGTTATTTCCAGAAAGCAGTAGAATATCAGTAAAAGCATCCAAGTTTCCAACATAGAGTAAACATATAAAACCACTAGAGACCGAAAGGGCGGAATGGGTGCTTAACACCTTCCCAAACCGTAATATAGTTCCCGAACCCTATAGAATCCTGGTTTCGTAGAAAAACGTGTAAAGAAAGGCTTATCTGTAGCCTTTCCTCTTACACAACTATTTTGTCCGTTTTCTCGTAAAACGTACTGGCGACTCTGAACGAACCCTCTTGCATCTAGAAATAGGATAGAGGGACACCCGATATGAATTAGCAACACATAGAAGCAAATGGAACAACGGAATCCTTTCCGATGTTTCAGACTCCCAGAACCAGGGGCCGAGACCCGGGGGTCGCATTTGCGGATTCTCACAGTGGCGACTCTGCTGGGGACTGAGAGAACTAGGCTCTTATGTGTGGATTTTTTGTTTATAAATATGTTGATATGCATGCTTTTACTGCTTTCCCTACTTGCCCCCTGACGTGGCGCCTGGATTTTATTGTTGACCTGACCTAGAGGCGCAGTAGTGTCCATTCATTGACATAGACATATGTTTAGGATTTCCCCTTTGCTGTTGTATTTGATTGTAAAGAAATATGTTTTCAAATAAAAATGGCGTTTTCAAAATACACCTCAAAGATAAGATATCTGTAATTAAATCTTTTGAAAACTCTTGTTTTCACGCACATCACTATTCATGCATGGATCTTACGAGTGTGATTTTTACCCCAAACCCTCGGAAGTATTATAAGTGAGTAGGGAGTTGGCTTGCTTGGGCCAACATAAACCGAAAGCATTTACTTCCACTCTCCTTGGCCAAGTACGCCCCCGAGGTATATCGAGTGACGAGAACACTCACGTACCCGGGAAGTATATCAAAAGATTCTTGCACGTACCCGCCCCTGGGGTATATCGCGAGGTCTTGCCAAATAGGGGGGGCCTGAAGCCTTCACCTTGCATTACACCTGCGTTGCATATAGGAAGAGTCAAGATAGAACACTCTTATCTTTTTTATCAACCGTGAGGAGTTCGTACCGCATAGGGCCTTGTCATGTATATCTCCCCCAGATATTGGCGAGTACGGCCGGAGGCTGACCAACCTCCGTCATAGAAATTTACAACGAGATCAGCTCGTTGTGACTTTCCCCGGTACATCTCCCATGAAAAGCAACTCAAGAGGAGAGATATTCCCAATTTTCATAAAATCAAAAGATGAGTTTTTAAAAAAATTCGGGATAAGTAGGGTAACCCAAGGAGCACTTTGCTGCCTACCCTAAACTCCCACCGGGAATTCACTCAAGTTGTTGTTGATGTGTCTTTATAAAACACCCGAAACTTGGTTTTCGTTGTTTTTCTTTCTTCGTGGTTTCTCTTGGCAGAAATGAATCACACATCAGTCTTCCTTCATCTTCGCTATGTGGTATATCTACAGCCCTACGACTACAGTCTGGAAGGTTGGGCAGGAAGAGACTACACTGGTAGATTAGTTCGACCGAGCACTCCGACTATGTCGACTTCAAATCTGAATGACTCGGAGATCCAAGCAGTTGATCCGAATCTAGCAGAGGTACCGAGGGCTACGCCTACCCTAGAAGAATTGCATCGCCTATTGATAACCGTTAGTCAAAGCCTGGCCAGCATATCTACTGAGCAGCAGAACACCCGGGTTCGAATAGAAGGATGGTCAGCCGAACGAACTGCGCCACCGGGGTTTGAACGACTACCACCGAATCGAGATCCGAATCAAGGGCAATCATCACAAGTACTCCCCCCAGTCCAAGGCACCAACCCACAGCAAACAGGTCCTATCCCAACAGGCCCCATTCAAACTGACCCCAATAACCAGAACCAATGGGCCCGGACTCCGGCCCTACTTATCAGCAACAAGAGCCACCCATCATCTGGCCGCAACCCCAAGTCCAACCAGGTTTCGACCCTCAAACACCCACAATGGCCACAAATTCCTGCACGACCTGTCCTACCCACCAGCCCTGGTAGCCCCTCCCAATGAATACCCAGATATAAACCGACTTCGGGCAGTATATGCAGAATCAGTTATAGCTCGAGAACAGCCCGATGAAGTATCTAAAGAGAGTGAAGAAATGAAAAAACTGAAGGAACAGATGAGGGTCCTGCAGAAGGGAGTTTCCCTAATGAAAGGAGCAGACGAGGTTACTGATATGAATGCATTCTCCCTCTACCCCGAGGCAAGACTACCACAGGGGTTCAAACTCCCATCTATCACCAAGTTTACTGGAACCACACCCCCAAAAACACATCTGCAATCATATATCCGATCCATGCAAGTATCTGGCTGTGGAGAACCTGAGTTGGCCCAGGCATTTCATATGACTCTCACGGGGGCAGCCTTGAGATGGTTTTTTGATTTAGAGAGGCACCACACAAAAACTTGGGGGGATATCGTCAAGGAATTCATGGCTAAATACGGGTCCAATGAAGAGTTGGAGGTCACCCGTAAACACTTAGAGATGGCCAAACAGGGTGAGAAAGAGAGCTTCAGTGATTTTGTTACCCGTTGGAGAGAATTGGCATCCCAGATGTCCAAACGACCAGACGAAGAGGAGCAGTTAGAGATAATTCAGAAAAACTTCACTCCGGCTGTATTGACTTGTATGGGAAATCACGTGTTCCCACATTTTCGAGCACTTTTAAGCATGGGATCCCAAGTAGAAGAAGAGTTGGCCAGAAAGGCGGACACCCAAACAAGGAAGGCCTCATATACTGAGAAGAGCACAGCCACCCCCGTTGTAAACCAGCTAAGCTCTTATCCGTACCAACAAAATCCTTTTCAGCAGCAACAACCCCAATTAACGTGGCCTATACAAGCCGAAGCCCCCAATACATATCAACCCAATAAAAATAGAAAATTCAGCAACCTCCCCACAACCCTGACCAAAAGTCTTGAATTGCTACAGAATGCGGGCCTGGTTACCCCACTCAACCCTCGTCCTCCACCAAATCCCGTCCCTTCTTCTTGGAGGATGAACGAGAACTGTTTATACCACCAATCTGTGGGCCATGACACAGATAGATGTTTAGCCCTCCGACACCGCATCCAAGATCTAATCGAAGAAGGAAAAATCCCCGCACCAGGCGGACCAAATATGGCCAACAACCCGCTAAAGTGAGTTAGCATCACTAAATGAGAAACGGTAGAAGGCCGTGTATCGTCATTATGGGGCCTTTAAAATCGAAAAGTGAAGACTCAGGGTATTTGTGAGAACAATGTAGTTTTGAGAAAGGTTAGAGAAGCCGATAAGAGATCCGAGAGAAAAGTTCAGAACTGGGTCGTACATCGTTAAAGAAATCAACACAAGGAGAGCTGTAATAGCCGCAGATGTAGATGGTCAGACGCTACATTCAAGAAATATTATTATTAAAGCAATAGCATGTATAATCCAGAACTACGTAAACCTGAGCCCCAACTCACTTTTGTTTATGGAGGAAATACCACGGGGAACGTAGGCAACCTGAGAAGTTACTTCAGGCCCGGTTTAATTATTATAAAAACTTTTTTGTTTTATAAAAAAAAGCAGTTTTTCAAACTTCATAAACGGTGGTCCAGAACACCAAAAGTCAGTACATTTGTTATCTAGCACCCCATCTTAGCCCCGGAAAGAAGCCACATCGTATCCTTAGCCACCAGTGCAACTTAAGCTTCATTTATGCCTCGGAGGGCTCTGAGCCCACGAACTGAAACCATTGCATTTGATAAGGGACGACAGCCAGATCTTCCTCCACCAATCACCAGATTGAACGAATGATATCAGCCCGGAGGGCTATAAGAAAAGCCAAACCATGCATAGTTGAATTACCGAGTCAGCCGTCCATGCCACTACACTCCACATATAGAGAAGTATGGGGAGTGGCAAGCTGAGTTCCGAGGGTACCAAGGCATCTCGAGCTTTGGTATAAGAAAAGTCAACATTTATGTAGTGAGAGGACTTTGTTTCTACGAAGATAAAAGAGTAAGTGTGAGGATGAAGGAAGGAAGAGATGTGTATTTATCGGAGAAATCATGCACTTATACTCATCATTTGTCATACATTTCTCCAACAGACAAGTTCATTGTTGCCAAAAGAAATCACTTTTTCAATACTCACTTAGTTCCTTTCAATTTTGCAGGGGCCTGATGGTCATCATTTTTTATGTCATTATAGGCCTATTTTTCACCAGCATGTATTTCTTTACTCTGTATTGAACCCGAGGGTACTTTTATATAAATATGTGTAGGAAACCTGAGGGTACTTTGGTGTAATTACGAGAGATATAGGGTTATAAGGGTAAATTGTGTAATTTTCCAAAACCTGAGGGTACTTTGTTGTAATTACGAAAGACATAGGGTTATAAGGGTAAATTATGTAATTTTCCAAAACCTGAGGGTACTTTGGTGTAATTACGAGAGACATAGGGTTATAAGGGTAAATTATGTAATTTTCCAAAACCTGAGGGTACTTTGGTGTAATTACGAGAGATATAGGGTTATAAGGGTAAATTATGTAATTTTCCAAAACCTGAGGGTACTTTGGTGTAATTACGAGAGACATAGGGTTATAAGGATAAATTGTGTAATTTTCCAAAACCTGAGAGTACTTTGGTGTAATTACGAGAGATATAGGGTTATAAGGGTAAATTGTGTAATTTTCCAAAACCTGAGGGTACTTTGGTGTAATTACGAGAGATATAGGGTTATAAGGGTAAATTGTGTAATTTTCCAAAACTTGAGGGTACGTTGGTGTAATTACGAGAGATATAGGGTTATAAGGGTAAATTGTGTAATTTTCCAAACCTGAGGGTACTTTGGTGTAATTACGAGAGATATAGGGTTATAAGGGTAAAATTGTGTAATTTTCCAAACCTGAGGGTACTTTTGTGTAATTACGAGAGATATAAGGTTATAAGGGTAAATTATGTAATTTTCCAACCTGAGGGTACTTTTGTGTAATTACGAGAGATATAGGGTTATAAGGGTAAATTATGTAATTTTCCAAACCTGAGGGTACTTTAGTGTAAATACGGGAGATATAGGGTTATAAAGGTAAAATTATGTCAAAACCTGAGGGTTCTTTCGTATAATTATGTGAGTTATATAATAAGAGGGTAAAATTATGTAATTTTTAAAAACCTGAGGGTACTTTGGGGTAATTACGAGAGTTATGGGCCTATAGGGAAAAAATATGTAGTTTTCAAAACCTGAGGGTACTTTGGGTAGTTATGAGAGCTATACGATTTTTTAGAGTAAATTACGAGAGTCCTTAAGGTTTGAAAGGTAAAAGTATGTAAGTTCCAAAAATCGGATGTTACTATTGAGATAATTATGTGAATTAATTAATGTTTGTTAAACATGCAGGAAACTGCGAATCAGGATCAACAAAACAGCATGGAAAGTATCTGCAGCCTGCAAGCAATACTTTTACATATCAATTATCGAACATGTTCAAACACCACTTCACTAGTACATGCATCATAGCATACATTATCTTTCAAATAAGATCACCAAACACGAGCATGCACATTTTTAGCGCACTTCACATCCTAGTAGATCACACCGCGGTCACGATTTACCCTATCATCCCTTGTCAATAGCATGGGAACTGCATCAAAGAACACCCTGAGCATCCAGATACGGGAAAACTCGAGAAATGAGAAGCTAAAGAGAGAATAAGAGAATGAGAAGAAAAGACCCCGCTGTGGGACAAAACCTACTCCATTGAACTGTCGCATGGCCAATCATATCTCAAACTTGGCATTTTTCAGTAGGGGAACTTCAAGGTGGTTTTTCTCGACTTTTATGCAGAGAAAAAACACACACTCGCACGATAATATCAAATGCCATATTCTAAGTCGTTTCTTCAAATCGCGAGAGCAAACAGCCTACAAAGAAATCTCTGATCTCTAGAAGACTGAAATCTAGCAAATGAGAATGAGAAAATATCGGATAAGACGGGAATAGAAAAAATTGAAAGAGTAGAAAAGAGAAAAATCCCGCATGAGCGCCCAGAGCGAGCGAGAGAAACAAAATTGTATAGAGTGGCAGGGAGAGCCACACCAAGAGTGACAGCTAGGCCAAACCGGCTCAGGGCTTCGTCTTGGGTGAGTAAGGCTCCTGATCACGCCAAAACGGGAAAAGAAGCTCCTGGCCAAAAACAGAAAAGGCAAGAAAAGCTTCCCCGAACGAGGGAGAAATAAGGACATCGAAAAACAGAAAACGATGTGGGCCTGCGAAAATGCCTCAAAAATGGCCAATGAATATCAAAGAGATCAGAGACTCCTTCAAAACAATTTCCTTCTCAGCTTGATAAAATCAGAAACGACTTAGAACAAGCAAAAACGGTTGAATCATTGCTACGCACGAAGTACAAGAATCAAGAAATCCATCGTGAAAACTCCTCTTTTGGAATAAAATACTTACAAAACAAGTTTTCAGTTTTTCCCAGAGAAAGCAAAACTTTTATATTGGGTTTTTAAACTCCCAAATGAGCACTTTTTCCTCAGAGAACTCTCTCTTTAGCTTCTCATCAATGTGCTACTATAGGAAACCAAAACTCACAAGTCCTTTCTACAGGCACAAGCCCTCTCCGAGGCAATCCATTCACACAAGCCCTCTGCGGAGGCAAACCAATCACTAAGCCCTTTTTAGGCGAAAGTCCTTTCCGGAGGCATCCATTCACATAAGCCCTTTCTACAGCCAAAACATCACTCACAAGTCCTTTCTACAGGCACAAGAAGCCCCCCTCCGGAGGCAATCCATTCACACAAGCCCTCTGCGGAGGCAAACCAATCACTAACCCTTTTTAGGCGAAAGTCCTTTCCGGAGGCATCCATTCACATAAGCCCTTTCTACAGGCAAAACATCACTCACAAGTCCTTTCTACAGCACAAGCCCTCTCCGGAGGCATCCATTCACATAAAGCCCTCTGCGGAGGCAATCCAATCACTAAGCCCTTTTTAGGCGAAAGTCCTTTCCGGAGGCATCCATTCACATAAGCCCTTTCTACAGGCAAAACATCACTCACAAGTCCTTTCTACAGGCACAACCCTCTCCGGAGGCAATCCATTCACATAAGCCCTCTGCGGAGGCAATCCAATCACTAAGCCCTTTTTAGGCGAAAGTCCTTTCCGGAGGCATCCATTCACATAAGCCCTTTCTACAGGCAAAACATCACTCACAAGTCCTTTCTACAGGCACAAGCCCTCTCTGGAGGCAATCCATTCACACAAGAGCCCTGCGGAGGCAAACCAATCACTAAGCCCTTTTTAGCGAAAGTCCTTTCCGGAGGCATCCATTCACATAAGCCCTTTCTACAGGCAAAAACATCACTCACAAGTCCTTTCTACAGGCACATGCCCTCTCCGGAGGCATTCCATTCACATAACCCTCTGCGGAGGCAAATCAATCACTAAGCCCTTTTTAGGCGAAAGTCCTTTCCGGAGGCATCCATTCACATAAGTCCTTTCTACAGGCAAAACATCACTCATAAGTCCTCTCTACAGGCTAAAGCCCTCTCCGGAGCAAGTTCCCAACACAAGCCCTCGAAAGAGGCAAAATTACTCATGAAAACCCTCCCAGAGGCAATTTTGTTTTACTTACTTACAGATCAAAAGCCCTCCCAGAGAGGCACAGTGTAGCAACGGTAGTCCTCCCATCTGAGGCGCAATGGTAGTCCTCCCACTGAGGCGAGAAGATCAAAAGCCCTCCCAGAGAGGCACATGTAGCAACGGTAGTCCTCCCATCTGAGGCGCAATGGTAGTCCTCCCACCTGAGGCGAGAAGATCAAAAGCCCTCCCAGAAGGCACAGTGTAGCAACGGTAGCCTCCATCTGAGGCGCAATGGTAGTCCTCCCACCTGAGGCGAGAAGATCAAAAGCCCTCCCAAGAGGCACAGTGAGCAATGGTAGTCCTCCCACCTGAGGCGCAATGTAGTCCTCCCATCTGAGGCAAGTGGAGCAAATGGAAGTCCTCGAAGAGGCAATGAGGTATCAAAAGCCCTCTTCGGAGGCAAAACCAAACACAAACCCTCTCCGGAGGCATTCATAAACAATTCTGCATGCGTACACTCTCTTAGGGTTCTTGCGGAGACACAAATCGAAGTATCTTCCAGTCGCCTCAATTCCTTGCAAGCAAGGAGCTTGAGTCGAGAGGGTCTATAGACACCCCGATCCGTGACCCCCGCAAGAACCCTAACGACCTTCGATAACTACTGTTTTTAGGTCCGGACCCACCGAGCACCCGAAACTACCCTTGGTGGGTTTTGTTGGCCAACAAACTTATTTTTTAGAGAGATTGTCGCACGACATATCACATTGTCGCGCGACAATCCCTGATATTCGCGCGACAATCATGTCTTGTCGCGCGACAAACCCCTTGCACCCGACCAACCACTTTTCTGACACATCACAGTGTCAGGACCCATCAATTCACCGCTTGTCGCGACAAACCCACTATGTTGCGCGAAAATCCCTCTCTGCACCCGACCAACCACTTTCTGACACATCACATTGTAGGAAAACCATCAATTCAGCCGCTTGTCGTGCGACAAACCCACTATGTCGCGCGACAATCCCTCTCTGCACCCGACCAACCACTTTCTGACACATTCACAGTGTCAGGACCCATCACTTCAGCGATTGTCGCGCGACAAACAGATATGTCGCGCGACACTTGCCTTTTTTGGGGAAATGTCGCGCGACAATCTTCCCCGAGCACTATATAGGCCAACACCCCCATGGGTTCTAGACGGCAACTTCTCGCCACAAATTCCTTATTCTCTCTGATATTTTCTAATCTTTAAGCCTTCTTTGGAAGCATCTGCGATAACATTTATTTCCGCCAGAGTCTCGGATCTAATCTGGGCACCCGGAGTGCTACATTCTAGAGTCAGACCGCCGGAAATATTTCTAAGAGGAAAGCTGATATCCGTCAGAGGTCTTCTCTGCCGTATTATATTTTCTCTCTCTTATTCTTATATATATCACCGGGAAGGTAACTAAAGTCTCTTCTGGTAATTAAATAAGATATTTGTATATTAGTTTTATTTTAGACTTGTTAAAACTCGATTTTCTAACGGGGCGCTGCCCCGCACCTCGCGACCTGACCGGCAGGTCGATCCCCGTCCTAGTAAGCGAAGTGGCGACAAGGTTAATGGAGATTCCTAACGCGCTTGAAAATCGGTTTTTTTTTAGTTATTTCCAGAAAGCCTAGAATATCAGTAAAAGCATCCAAGTTTTCCAACATAGAGTAAACATATAAAACCACTAGAGACCGAAAGGGCGGAATGGTTGCTTAACACCTTCCCAAACCGTTATATAGTTTTCCCGAAACCCTATAGAATCCTGGTTTCGTAGACAAACGTGTAAAGAAAGGCTTATCTGTAGCCTTTCCTCTTACACAACTATTTTGTCCGTTTTCTCGTAAAACGTACTGGCGACTCTGAACGAACCCTCTTGCATCTAGAAATAGGATAGAGGGACACCCGATATGAATTAGCAACACATAGAAGCAAATGGAACAACGGAATCCTTTCCGATGTTTCAGACTCCCAGAACCAGGGGCCGAGACCCGGGGGTCGCATTTGCGGATTCTCACAGCATGGTTCAAAAACTTCCAACAACTCATACTAATGTATTTAAGTGTGTTATAACGATCATAAGTCATTCTGGGTTGCTCGGACGAAAATCGGTTTGAAAATCATAAGTTTGGTCTTATGCGATTTCTTTGTTTCGGGCCAAACTTTGAAATTTATTAAATTCTTCGTCTTTTATCATAAATGGTCTCCGTTTCTGCCTATACCTAGTTTTTATAGCCCTCTATAACTTTCGTGTTTTGGCCGAGATCCAATTCCCACTCCTTGATGATGAAAAATGTAGGCGAAGTCGGCTAGGTAACCAAAAAGCTGAAGGAAGCAAATTATGGGCCATGTAGTCGACTACATGGGAAGTGAAGTAGTCGACTAACTCATGTAGTTGACTACATAATATTGAATTAGTCAACTATATCGGGCTGGCGAGATTTTTTATATATTTCTTCTTCTCCTTCCTTCTCATTTCATCACCCAAACCCTTGAGAGCTTTAGAGAGATAAGTGAGGGACTATCTTAAGGAAGTGTGAGGGATTACTCTATGCTTCTTATTCCACTCCTAACCAATACCATCATTATCATCTTCATTTTATTCTCCATCTCCATCTTCGATGGCCAAGGGTTTTGAGCTCAAATTGGGGGTTTTTGCATCTACGCTTCTCTGACTCATTTCTTCCACAATTCTTTGAGGGTTTAACCCTGAATAGGTGGGAACAATAGTATTACAACATGTTTTCAAGTTATTATACCTTATTCTCCTCGAATCAAAGCTTATGTATTGATTTTTTATATAATCTTCTATAAGTGCACGTTCATGGGGTTTTGGGGTAAATTATTTTAAATTTTGGGTTGCTTTATACTTGATATGATTATAAATAGAGGATTATTCAAGAAGCCCCAATTTCTACTTTGATTTGTTAAAGATTGCAATAAAACCCCTATATACGGGTATGATTGTGAACCTACGCTATGATACGCATATATATGATGCTATACTTTGATTTAAATGTACTTTTGTGACAAAGTTATATATCTTTATGATATCCTTGTTATGTTTGAGCGACTGGGCCATATTTTTATGAGCCTTCCTATTTACATAGTCAGTCCGTAGTATGCCGCGCAGTAGTATATGCCTATTTTGTATGAACAAAGCAATTTAATCTTAATGGGAGGTTATATGAGACTTATACACTACAGAAATTGTGTTATTCTTTGCTTGGTGCCAAGTTTATAGAAAACTTATCTCGCCTCCCAAATTCCTGGTGTTCTTGTTAAAGATATATATTAACAGGCTTGGCTAACGTGGCCCAAGTACAACAATGATACCACTGCCCTCTTCTAGTACACATATGTATGCGTATATACATACATGTATATGGTTATGTATTTGGGAATACTCTAAGTATAGAAATGCCTATATATGTATATTGTTGAGATTTTGTTTAGTTTTGTGTATCTGTTAGTTACACCGCTCGTACTAGATAGAGATTTGGTTATTACCTATAGCGTATAACCTTGGTGGCTATGTGAGATTATATTATAATGCCTTGGGGGCATTCTCCATCTAGGTGGACTCGGTAGGGGGTCCCTGCCTTAGGGGGCAGAAGAACCCGAGTTTTATCGCGATCCGTGTGCACACGTTAAGGAAATCATAGATGTGATGTTTATATGTGATTTATGATTGATAGATCTGGTCGCGGTGACTTAGCATTTTTTGTATAGATGAGAGTATTCAGCCTCCCGGTGGATGAAAGAGGGGATGTAGTCCTAGGGTTTATAGCTTTCCCAATAGATGAGAGAAGGGATGCAGTCCTAGGGTAAGCTAAGGCTGAATACTTGAGATATGAGAAATTTGTATATATGTTTTATCGTATTTGGGTGAGGAAGCATCTATATGCATTGCATGAAATGATTTCTTTGTATGGGCAAATAAGAAGTACATTATATATATTTATACTTATGAAAATATGATATATTACAAGGATGGATATCATACAGAAACGCCCCACATTAACAAAACTAATTTCATTATATTGCATAGCATGGCATGCATAGTTTTTCTAACCTATTTTCTTATACAAACCTTATAATTCTCACTGAGCCCATTTGGCTCACTCCCATTTTTCAAACCAGGTTTTACAAGTATTTCTTGGGAACGATGCGCTTACGAAGTCTAGATAACTCTGAAGGTTAAATTACCAAAGTCGTTTGAGAAACTTGTGTCTTATTCTTTAAAGTATTTATATTATATTGTATTGTGTTCTTAAGCTATATATGTAAAGTTTATATGAGATTGAGATATCGTTAGAGGAATTACCTTGTACTGGAATGTTAATTTCTATTTGACAAGAAATTGATAGATGTGGAGACATTATTTTAGTTAAACTTATGTTTAGTTTGACAGGAAATAATTTTATTGAAAGTACAAGCTCCACATGCCAAAATTTTCCAAAATATATGGCTTTATCAGTAATTTTCATTTATATAAGTTATAAATTTTATACCTTAACACCTGTCATTGCGTACGACACCGTGATTAACCGAATCCCAAAAGTTAAATCCTCTAAACGAGATTTCGGGTCGTCACAACTGTATTGAAAATTCGGTTTGCCAATATCCATTATCTTATCAAAAATTTCAGTACACCTAGATGAGAGAATAATTACGGTAAAAACTGAAACCAAATATAAAAAAATGACTTTGGTTTCACATATACAAATAACAAAAACAAAAAGTTATTGATTTTTTTTGGTTGGTTGGTTTCAATGTTTCAAAACCAAACTAAAAATACCAAAAATTAGAAAACGAGAAATCGTAGAGTATAGATTTAAATTTTATATTTCATAAAATATGCACAATATTTTTTGTGTCGCCTTATTATGAGCTATAATTTTAAAGTTTATTCCTAAAATGATAGTATTGTTATGATATATACACACACACTAAATTTACCTAAAGAGCCATGTGAGATGTTATTTGATTGTTAATATATACTAATTAATAACCTATTTCTAAAAAAAATTTATGTCATCGGTTTAAGATTTTATATATTTTAACACTTTTATATTAATGACATCATCATAATACATATGTAAATATTGGATAATATAATCATTGTCTTGATAAAAAAATGCTAAAAATAAAATTAAGTAATTATAGTGAAAAAAGTAAAATAGTTCAAATACCGAGTAATACGAAATAGAATTACTAGATTATTTTTATTGTAAAATGAGTCTCAAATGATATTGAAATGAAAAGGGGTAGTGGAGCAGCTACTTCTGCAAAAACATCTTATTCCACAAACAATTGAAAACAACGAAAAAGGGGACCATGCATGACATTAATTAAGAATTATAAATAAAATGTGGGTGATGGGGAAACCTCAAGAACTATTACCAGTAATTAATCGATAAATAAAGTTACAGATTTTAAAAAATAAAATTTTCCATTTTTTTTTTTTGTAAAATGAAATCTTATGACGTATTTTCAAATCAGTTAATTACTTTGTTTTTAATTTTTTTCAAAAACCATGTTAGCATATTGGTAAACTTAAAAAGTATCACGAACTGTAACCTTATGTTAGTTTTGTTATAGTAATTCCTCAATTCATTTGTTGGCGTTTGATCCATATATATGTTTCATGTTGTGTTTGAAATGTAAATTCATTTAATATTTATATAATGTTCATAATATAGTGTTTGTTTGTTTATTTATTATTTATTTTTTAATACAAATAATGAGTAAGAAATTAATTCACCATAGATTTTTAAATTTCTAACTCCCTTGTGATACACACATACATAAATATACAAACGAATCTTACCAAAAGGACAAAAAAAAGATTGTCAATTTTATGCGATTTGTCACAATAATCTTTTATATAGAGTAGTGAGATGGTATGTATTTTTCACTATATGCTAATAGCACTAAATGGTTTAATAGTTGATTAAATAAAAACTAATTTATTTTAAAAGCAATCAAAGTCATTCATATGTAGGGTGTGTACCATACAGTTACAGTACCAGGAACCATGTACTGAGTGTTGTACTAACAATTTGGTATGCCAAAATTCATAATCATTATTGTACCAAAAAAAATGATTTTTGTCTCACATATTCGTATACCAAAAGTACTGATTTTCTTTATATTGGTTTTGGTTTCAATATTTCGAAAACCGAACTGAAAATATCAAAAATTAGATTCTCTCTCAGTTGGCAGCCACACCATTATTCCAATTCTTATTTTCAATTTTAGTAAATATGAGTTAATTTTATATTTCAATTTTATTAATTCTCCAATTATTTACTTTTAGTAATTTTTTTTTATCTGATTTCAATATATTTTCTAAGAAAATCATTTTTACAATATATGTTTTAAAATACATTTTATTTTTTCATGTAAGAACTATATAAAGTCTAAAATTATGTAGGCTTTATTCCTTCAACAAAAATACATTTACTTGTAATTTGGTTGAGTCGTTCAAGATTACATCCACAGAATTAAAAGCAAGCCAAGCCATCAAAACGGTCAAGTGAAGGATTACATCAAGATAGATAGGAAGCATTTGCATTTCAATTTGATTCATTTCAAAGGTGGAGATTTTATAAAAGCTAAATTCAAAATGTTTAAAGTTCCAAAAGTTTTCTGAAATGAATTTTAGTCAAATCGAATCGGTACATAAAATGTTTGGTAGATCGGTTCGCGCTAAAAGATTTTCCCTAGAATTGGTTTTCAAAGATATTGGACCGATACATATTATAAATACTGGACCGGTCCAGCGTTTGTTCAGCCTCTCTGTTTTCTAAAGGGCGGATTGGTACATAAATTGCTAATGTGTACCAGTCCCAATGTCTAATTTTTGTACACGAATTTTTATCGCAATTTTTCTTTTTAAAAGTAAGTTTCCTATTTTAAAAGGATTTTGACTTATGTTTTTAGTTATAAATAAAACATTTTCCTAAAGATCTTTAGATTTTTATATAAAAAAGACCCATATGGTAAAAGATTTTTACAAGTGTTTTGAGAGAGTTTTATGAACCTTGGAGAAAGATTAAAACCTAGAAACATAAAATCCATCTTAGGGTTTTAATCCATACCAAAGCAAGAGTTCCTTCCTTAGATAGAAAGACTATACGCGCAGAAAGTGAAGACTCTTACAAGCGGCTTATGCGATTTGAGTCTTGTAAATTTATACAATTTAAGATTAATTGAGTCTGTAAACTTTTGTGCATAAAATTGATTGTTGAGGAGTAATCGTACACTGTAGGGATACCTTGTAAATTATGGTGTTTGCTTATATATTTAACTGCTTTATTAATTGATGCATGTTAGAAAATATTAAATAGATTTTCAGAATTAAAATTCATAAACTTTTAGGATTTACTTATTTATTTGATTAAAATTAGTTTTTGATAATTCAACTACCAAACAACAAATATAGGGTTAATTTATTATTTGATTCCACACACGATAGATCACTAGCTTTTTCACTTGGTATCAGAGGGGGGTTACCTTATGTTGCTAGGGTTAGGTCATAACCTAGGTTTACCTTGTTTTTGCTTACTTTTTATTCTTGTGTTTGGTTATTATAGGTAAATATCAAACATCTATCACTCATATTCTGGATGGTTCAAATTATTATTACTGAAAAACTAGAATGTGGATTTTATTAAAATTCAAAGATGAACGCATATGACTTACATTAATAAATGGTTGGAAAACATCCACCATAAGCACCACAATTGAGAATGTTATTAAAATTGATCTCAAACATCCTGAATCGTGGATTGCTGGTGAATTAGAATCGGCTAAGTGAAACTCTAAAAGATTAAATCTAATCCAAAGTCATGTGACGGAGTACAAATTCAAAAAGATTGCCATGTGTGAAATCTTAAAGGTGGTTTATAAAGGTATAAACACTGTGAAAAATTTTGAAATTCTAAAATTCAACGTCTAACTTCAGAATTTAAATAATTAAAATAAAAGATAGTGAAACCACCACAAAATTTCACACTAGACTCAAAGATATAGTTAATTTTCTTTACAATTTGAATGAAGTAATTCCTGAACATATAATTTTAAAGAAAATTCTAAGATTTTTGCCAGACCGATTCATTTCTAAAATTATTCTTATAGAATAGAGTAAAGATTTAAATAATTTGAAAGAGAATAAACTCTTTGGATCTCTTCAAACTTTGAAACTAATACTCTATGCAAATCCTAATCGCAAAAGAAGGAATAATTGCCTTTAAAGCTAAAGTTTTATAAAATCTCCGTCTGCAATCTCTCTTATCACATGTTAGTCACTTCGCTCACCCCATCTTTAATCGCAACCAAAAACACTTTCACAAGACTGTAAACTTTTGAAACCCTAATTTTCTTAAAATTGAAAAACAATGTGATCTTTTATGGCATGTAAACAAAATTTAAGTGGTGTTTTAAAACTTTCAAAAATTAATTCTAGTGTTTGAATAATTTTTGCCTCAAAAAATTGTCTAAAATTATATGTTTTCTTTATCTTAAATAATAATTATATTTATAAAAAAAATTGCAATCAAAATTCGTACCTAAAGTTATAAGCCGGAGAACCATCCAAGAAAAGGTGCTAGATAGATCCAAAATTGTACAAAAACAGCACACCTATTCCTTTAGAATTCCACGTGGCTAGGAATAAGTGGTCTCGGCCCCACCACTAAAATAGCTGCCGAGGAATGATTTAGCATCTCCAATTATTGTGTAAATTCTATGTGTCAAGACACTTTTACATAAAACTTGAAGTGTAAAAAAAATATGTTCCAATGGTACATTTTTAAACTTTTGTGTAAATTTTGAATGAACCAATAAGATATTTATGCATATTAGATATTATTTTATGCAATTTTTTTATTTTTCTTGATTTTGGTATAACAGATATGTATAACAACAATGGATCTTGATTTGTTGGCCTTAATGAGTAAATTTTAGATATATTTTTTTTAAATTATATAATTTCTATTAAAAGGTATTACATTTTAAAGTATTGTAAATAATTAAGAAAAGAAAAGGTGATGTGACAGTGTAAACTTGGGGTGTATTTTACATATTCGTTTTACACAAAAGTTAAATTTAAAAGACTGTTGGAGCTCAAAATTTTTACAAGTTTTATATATTTTACATAAAACTTAAATATACACTACTGTTAGAGATGCTCTTAAAAGAAATGAATCTTTTAAACAAGTTTGACTTTTCAAACTTCATATTTCCTTTCATTTATTTAATTATTTATTAAATAAAACTTTATATTTTCGTTGTTCGAGCATCAATTCAATTCAAATTTTAGAAGTAATTTTATGAAACTTATTTGACATAAAAAAATTATTTTTTTGAATAATTTGTGTTGACAGAATTTTTTAGATTTCGACAAAATCCAATTAAATATTTAAAAATAAATTTAACTCAAAAAGTTTCAAATTTTAAGCTCAATTACCACATATATTTTGAATCAAATCATATAACCAACTTGCCTTAAATCTTAAATTATGTGAGACGCAGCCGTTAAGTTTGACGAACTTCCGTTAATTATCATATCTTCAAATCTTTAATTCGACTTTAACAATTACAATATAAAAATACTTTTGTCATCTGAATCAAGCCAACTAAAATTATAAACTAATATTAGACAAGTTTTAAAAACAAATATTTGTTTTATTAATAGAGAGTTAAATATATTATGGAAGAATGATTTTTAAATCTAAAAAAATTATATAATATAAACGATAGGACGCTGAGATTGGAAGATTTTTTTAAAAAAAATATAGTCTTTTATGCACGGTTATAACTAGTGTTATAATATTAGTGATTTATTTTAGTATAATTTTTCCCTTTTCAGAATTTTATAAGTTTCTGAATCACATTTTTAGTAGTAAAATATGACATAATCATGATTGAGATATATTTTTAGGAAGAATAGTTGTATGTATAACCGAAAATATGGACAAACAAGTAATATGATGCAATCTGGACAAAAAAGAAAAAAAAAATTGCTAAAACCAAACTTACAAAAGAAGAACTTGAAAAAACAGAAAAAGTTTCGAGTGATAAAAGAGAATGAAAAAAAAAGGTTGCTGATAAAGGCATCTTTATTTTTTAGTTTTGACACCCTTTTTTAAAAAAGAATTATGGGTGCCTAAACAAACACCTATCTATATTAATTGGGCTCATACGATAAATCCAATTCAATTTTTTATTAACACTATTATCAAAATTAAGGTGCAGATTCTTGTACAGAAGATCGAAAGAATATTCTTTTTTTTTCTCGTTACATCTCCAATCATTTTGATTTTGCTTGATAAAGTCTAATTGTAATGTGTTTAATTAGATATTGTGAGAGAAATGAGGGACATTTTTTTACAAATAAATAATTTAGTTTCACCTTTGTCTTCTTATGAAAGCATAAATCTAAGTCTGCCTTCGTTTTCTTTTATTCTAAAAGAAAATTTTACAAAAGTGATGTTAATTAGTTAAAACACCCTTAATATTTTTAAAAAAAGTGCAAAAACTAGAAAAGAATGAGCTTTTACTAGCAACCAAAAAAAATTACTTTCACTTGATATATCTTATAATTTTAGACCGCAAAATATCGGCCCTTATTAGCGAGGACCGACCGGACCGTAGGTTTGTGTCAAGGTTGACTAACTTGTTAGGCCGTTTCTGAGTTTATCACAATAAAAAAATATGATGAACACAAAAATTATTCATGGTAAGACTAACAATAGGGAAATAACTCGTGAGTAATAAAAAAAAAAAAAAAAAAAAAAAAAACATGTAAGTTTTGTACATCTAAAATAAACAAGTGTATTATTTTATAGATTAAATGTATATATATATAGTAATAATAAAAAGTAAGATAACACTATTGAAGATGGTATGATAATATATAAAGAATGTATAAACAAAAATGTGTAATATATTTTATATAGTTCATGAAGCAGACACAAAATATAATGATTTATATAAAATGCTTCAAAAAAAAATCTATAAGTGCTCTACAATTACACACGTGATGAAACCCGTTAGACTTACTTGTATATATATGAGATACATATTAAAGTTCGTGACGAAATCCGTTATACTTAAAGTTATTTTTTTAAAAAATAAATTTAATAAATTAATACTATTTGTGATAAGTGACTTTTTAGTTTAACAATTTATTTCAAAACAATGAAAAAAAAATGAAATTTATATCTATCATAACTATTTAGAACATGTTTGATAAAAACAAAATTAATAAAAAATTGTATATGCCATATATTTATCATATAATTAAGTATGGCTCCTAACATCACGAGACTTTAAGCAATTGTCTATATAATTGGCTAGCTCTGCACAGGGTGCTGGTGGTGTTGGGGAGGGAGGGGGGGGGGGGGGGGGGTGGGGGTTGGAGGAGGGAATGTGGTCCATATATTTTGTTTTTCAGTGCATGTATCATACTTTTTCAAATAAGAAAATGTTAAAAGAAGTCTATAATCGTTTGGTGGTAAGAATAATCCTGTCAAACAACTTAAAGGGTGTTTAAAAACTTGTTGATAATAAAGGGCCAAGTGTTAAAAAAAAGGAAAAAAAGAGTGATGTGTCTTTTGGGGTCAGGGCTAACTTTAGAAATATTAAAGGCCAGGTGCAAACTCAATTAAAATCTCACCCCGGCACTTTTATACTAGTCACTATCGTTGTTCTATTTTTGTTTCCTTTATTCAATTTTTCTCACCACTCTATTCTTCTCTTCATTAATTTTCTTACTTTTTATTAATGAAAATATACTAAAATATAAGATTTGAATTTGAATTTTAAATCAATTACAAACTTTTAGTGTACATTTTATTTATTCTCAACATGTATTTTACAATTATTGTATGCAATTCTAAGACTAATGTAAGAAAAAAAATATATAATAACCTTTTTCGTGTTAAACTATTTTTTTAACTATAAAAAATTAAATTGTAACCAAGGATTGTGAAACTTTTTACATTAGATATTTGTCCATCAAATTATTTCGACAATTATTATTGTGGTCTGTGTTATTAGAAATTATGTCGTAATATTAATTTCTAGTAATATTAGCATTTACTTATCATAATATGTTTCGGCCACAAAATATTATGAATTATTTTGCCATTAAATAACTTTTGTGATGAATTATTTTGCCATTAAATAACTTTTGTGAATATTTTAGCTACCGAAAATTTTTTTTGTAACTAAATATTCCCCCTTTGGAGTCATACAGGTTTCAATAAACTCACTCCACTAAAGGGGTGAGCTGAAAGTCTTTTATAAAATTTAGTGGAGTGAGAAGAAAGTTCTCTCAAATTGGGGTGAGAAACATGATTTAGTGGGTGCATTTAAAATCACCCTTATTTAACTGTGCATATGGGTTTAATTGATTCCAAGGTAACTTTTGTCTATATATATTAAGTACTTAACTCAGAATTTTTAGATAAATAAAAAATCACTTTTTAAATAAATAAAATAAATGCTAGAAAAATAAATTATTTTTAATTCTAATTTTTTTTTGGTTACAAACCTAAATTTAGTTTTATAAAGAAAGAAAACCTTAAATGATATTTTGGGAGTTCAGATTTAGCTAATGATAGATATAAAAACTATTATAAAAGTAGGAACAAATAAATAAACTCAAAAGGTGATATAAAATTACAATGATTTGTATACGGTACACCATTTAAACATTTTACAAAAAATAAATGTTAATTTTTTATTTATTTTTTAAAATACAAAAAAGAAAAACAAGTTTTTTTTACTTGAATGAAAATTTAAAATGAGTGAATCAAACACGATTTTTTTTTAAAAGAAAAAACCTAAAAATTTTTTTAAAAGTTGAACCAAAAAAAAATAAGAAGAGATTCCTAATTTTGTTTTTTTTTACCTCCTCCAATTTGATGTTGTTATTAATTAAATTTTTCTCCTTTGTCTCATAAAAGGAGTGGTGTACGTACAATTTCATACTGTAATAATAATGATTGGTGACAATCATAGCATAATATATATATATTTAAGTAGTGAACCTAATATTTAAATTAACATTATACTATTTATTTAGTGTCTATAATATTAATTTGTGTGTCATGTCACGTATATATTTTATTAATGTCAAAAGTTATTTAATTATCTTATATATAAATATTATTTTATTTTTATAATAGTAATGATTGGTGACAATTAAGGCGTAAGATATAGAACATTAAAATAATTAAAAAAATTATAATAAATATGTGGATAACCCAAAGAGATATTATAATTTGACTTATTGGGTATAATTAATTACATGAATTTTTTAAAAATAAATACTTAGATGTATGCATAAAATGAGATAGTAAATATATATATATGTTTTATACTCCCTCCGTCCCAATTTAATTGTCCATTATTCAATTTTTGATGTCTCAAAATAATTGTTCACTTTCTATATTTAGCAAGTCTTTAATTAGATCACTTTTTATTATTTTCAATACTACCCTTTAAGTTATCACCACTTTTTTATGGTGGGTCCCGCCACCTTTTTTCGTATTAGAGAAAAAGTAAAGGTCATTTTTAAAAATAAGCATTTTCTTTTAGAGTAAACACATTGTGTGCATTCCTCTCCTCATCATTGTAAATTTCACTCATTCTCTCCCTCTTTTGTGTGGGTGAAGTTTTTATTGGACCACCTTATGTGCCACATAGGATTTGCACAACAATTTTACACGGTATCACTGGAGATGCTCTAAAAAATAGTGAAATTAGTGCATGCCTGACACAATCAAGGCCAGCAATTATTAGTACCACTTTTGGAAAAGAGAGAAAAGAGTTAAAGAAACTTTATTATAAACAAACTTTTGGAAAAAGTTTTATGGTGTTTGGAGCTCCAACAAGACAAGAAGAACCCACTTTTGTTTTAAAAAGTACATCAATTATT
>JAKCWG010000904.1:0-142194 GCA_021464415.1 Lonicera japonica | reverse complement strand
CCAAGCCCCATGCATATGCAACTTTGAGTAGAAAACCAAGGTTTAGTTTGATTTGGTGTAAATATGTTGTAATCACTTGAAAAGAAGTTTAAATACTATTATTCCCACCTTAAGAGGATCAATCCCTCGAAGTATTGCGGAAGAATCGAGCCGAAATCGCGTAGATGCGATAATCCCCAATTTGAGCTCAAGAAACCCTAGCTATGGTGGATGGAGGTGAAGAGATGATGAAGATGATGATGAAGATGATGATGATGACATGGATTTGTTGTAGGAAAAGAGGCCTTGAACAATCCCTCTTCATCCCTCAATTTCGCCCCTCCTCTCCTCTCTCTCCAAAGACTCTCCAATGGTTGGGGTGAAATGAGGAAGAAATGAGATGAAGAAATATAAAAAATCTCGCCAAAACCATGTAGCCGACTCCCCACTTACCCATGGAGTCGACTCCATGGCTTACTTTCTGCCTCCTTCAGTTTTTTGGTCAACAGCTCAACTTCGCACGCACTTTTGGGCATCAAGGAGTTGGAATTGGGTCTCGGCCAAAACACGAAACTTGTAGAGGGCATTGAAATGAAGACATGGCCGAAAACGGGGACTCATTTGGAGTTTGTATGAGGAAGTTATGGTCATCCAAAGTTGGGTAAAAATAACTTATCGCGTAGGATCGAAATTTGTGATTTTCGAGTCGATTTTCGTCCGATCCACCCGAAACAACTTATGGTCATTATAATACACTTAAATATATTAATATGACTTGTTGGAAGTTTCCAAACCATACTAACCTTTACAGAACCCAATTTGGCCATCCGGAGCCCGATTCTGCCTTATACGTGATATAGGTTGCGATATACGAGAGATGATTAAACCGGGTGTTACATGGACCGGTACTAATAGATGGTCCACTCAATTAGTAGTGGAGAAGTGATGGTCCGTTCCTCAAGAGGATTGACTAAACCCGGAATCTTGTTCAAGAACTTGATTATTATAAAAGAATTAACTATTTTACAATAATCATTTAACTTAATTAATAACGTTTGCAACAATTAATTTAGTTAATTAATAATGTCTACAACGATAGCGAAATCGATCGATTGGATTACAAATAATAACAATACAACATCAATTGTAGTCATCTCACTCTGATCTTGATATAAGATTGCTATAATTATTTTTTTCAATTGCTCATTGGTGAAAAGTTATCATGTCGTGGTATAACTACTTTTAAATTTAGTTATAGTGTAATAATTAGTATTATAAATGATTTATTTTGAAAATTAATATCATATATTTTAAAAATATTCATTACGAATTTTGTTTTCATAATTGAATCAAATACATAATTAAACACAATATCTATATAAACACAAAAATTAGTAAAAAATTAATATTAATAAGAGATAGAGTACCTAAAAATCAAACAAGCCTTTAATCAGAAAAATAATGTTGATTTTTCAACTTCAAAACCTATAAAATCGAGATGACATGTTCTTAGGCGACATAGAAACTATACATACGTCGCCTAAGATTTATCTTAGGCAACATAAGTTCAAAGCATACGTTGCCTAAGAATTTCTAGAGTGACATAGGATTTACGTACGTCTCCTAAGAAATTCTAGGGCAACGGATGATATACCTACGTCGCCTAAGAAATTTATAAGGCAACGGAGGATATACGTACGTCGCCTAAGATTTTATAGGGCGACGGAGGATATACGTAGGTCGCCTAAGAAAATTTATAGGGCGACGGAATATATACCCACGTCGCCTAAGATTTTATAGGGCGACGGATGATATGCCTACGTCGCCCAAGAAATTTATAGGGCAACGTAAGTATTACCCACGTCGCTTAAGATTTTATAGGGCGACGGATGATATGCCTACGTCGCCCAAGAAATTTATAGGGAAACGTAAGTATTATTACGTCGCCTAAATATTTCTTAGGCGACGTATGTATATCCTACGTCGCCCAAGAAATTCTTGGGCAATGTAAGTATATCATACGTCGCCTAAGAATTTCTTGGGCAACGTAAGCATTATTACGTCGCCTAGGTTATTCTTAGGCGACGTAGGCTATTGCTTACGTCGCCCAAGGGACATATTGGTGTAGTGGAAAGCCGAGAGGAGGTCGGTGGTTGGTGCAGTGGAGACGAGGAGTTAAACAGAAAAGATTTTATACTTTGAGCACTTGCGGACAAAAAGAGATCAGAGGTGAAGAGAATAGAAAAGGAAAGGGTGGAGAATTTCTGGACCTCTCCCCTCACTTAAGTGTATTTCAATTCTCCAAATGCCCCTCCACTTTTATTTCTTACAATTATATGCCTTCAACTATAAATTTATGCATATAAGTCATTATATTTATTGTGTTTTATTTTATTTTTTAAGAAAAATTCTAAGAAAATCGTCGCGGGGCGCAACACACCCCCTCGCCTCACTATGGCTATGCCATGTTTTCACTCAAAAAAAACTACTAGACATTGGCGTGGCTCGTGATTTTTTATTCTAGAAGCCTCGATCTGGTGTCCCAACCTCAAATAATTGTGTAAACAATTTACATATATTATACAAATATATGCAGAAGCAAAAAAAAAATTTCTCATACAAACACTTGCTGTAACTGTTTAACAGAGACAAGCTAATTACAGGTTATTATTGCCTTTTTTTTTTATTAAATTTAAACCAACAAAGTAATATGATCTCTGTGGATTAATAGTTGTATAGAAATATTGTGTCATAAAACTAGATTATTTATCCATTAAAACTTTTTATCCCACAGAGAGAGATTAACGAATCCCACCTAAGATGTGGAATTGTTTTATCTTGTTTCGGTGGAATTAAATAATCCCATGACTATTTTTAATCCCATTTCGAAAGACATGCATTAACAAATACAATTTATAATATAAGGATACGATGGTATGATGAATTGTTATCCTAATCCTTCAGGCATTTGCATGATATGTACATTTATATCTTCTTTAACAGTGTATATTGCATGATAATTAAACTCACATTTTTTTAAAAAGTTAATGTATTTTATAATCTGAATGAATTTAAACTTATATATAGTTTCTTTTCTTCATCATTTGTTAACCTATTTATATAATGAAGAAAGATTAAAAAGTCTATACTAATTTTATGTTAGCAATAGAATATCCTTATTTGTTAGATAAGATATTTGTGGAAGTTAAATAAAAAAATACAAAATTTTGAGTATTAATACAATTATCACTAAAATGACCGAAAGAAATTGAAGGTGAAACTGACAAGAAAGGTTAATTATGACCAAATCAAGGAATTAGTAACGGTCACTTTTTTTCATCTACAACGCTTTATGTCCGTTACTAGCCTGTAATGTGCAAAGTCCGTTACAGAAAAAAATAAAACCGTTACTATGTCCAATTATTTATGTCCGAATATAATTTTAATTCTGTAACGGATATAAAAAATTAAGTAGTAACGGTCTTTACATGTTGTTCATAAATTTTTATTATAAAAAACTAATAAATTAAAATATCTTTTTATTAAATTTTTTTTTAATAGATTGAATACTCGCAAAAAGGAATAACGTATTTTTGCCCAAATTTTCATTCCCCTCCACTTAGAACTCTCCCGCTCAGTCGCCGAAATAGGGTCTCTCACACCGAAGTCAGCCCGCGCCGGTGCTCGTCGCAGTCATTGCTCGTCGGTGGTTAGATTTTTACGCAACCCTCTTCACAACTCGCTCAAGGCACCATGTCATCTTTTTCTTTTTCCCCCTTTTATAAACCCTAGATTATTTTTTTCTCCAATCTATAGAACACCCCTATTTATGTTAGATTTAGGGTTTTTTGCCCCATTTAATTCTTACCCACGCCCCGATGCACTACACCAAAATGTTGAAAATGGATCATCTAGAAAATTTTGAATCAGTTCATACATGGGTGAACAAAATTTCAGATCTGATTTTACCCTTTCAAGAGGGTGAAAATCTGCTGTTGCTATTGATTCTGTTGCTGTCTATATCAACTTGTTCTTGGCTATTTTTTTGTTAAGATCTATCGTGTTTTAGCCTTTGAATTTGCTGATAAACCTGTTGCTGCAAAACTGTTTTTGTGCTATATAAACTGCCTTTTATTGCTGTGTATTAAGTGTTGTGTTGTTGCTCGTTAGTGCTGCGAAAACAGTCCATATAAAGCTGTTTTTATTGCTGCTATTGCTGTTGATTTGGCTGCAAATTTGCTGCTGCGAAACAATCTTAATAAACTGTTTTTGCTGTTCTTTAAAAAGCTATTTTTTTGTGAGAAAATTCTGCTGTATATAAGTTGTTTTTTAAGGACTCTTCGTGTTGAATTTTAGCAGGATTTGTTCATTTGTGTTTCGGGTATAAGATTTGTTATATTTCTAATTTGATTAGTAAATTATTGATTTGTTTTGTGCAAAAACTTTGCGAAACTTTAAAGTTTTTCAAATTAGTATAAATTTATAAGATTTTTATTGCCATGGTGAAATTACTTGCTTCCTTCGTATACGATGCCTTTTGCCATCTCTTCGGTCTCCTCTCTCTCCTAGGTTTTTATAGTTATTTACTCTACATGTTTGATTGATGATTATCTGTCTTTATACTGATTACAAGTGAGTAATGCAAACTACTTATTGTAACAATCAATCCTCGGCAGACCAACCCCACTATTGCTATCTTTGCTTGATGATATAAAATTGAATTCTAGAAATAATAATTAAAGAGAGAGAGAGAGGAAGCAAACAGTAATTTCTCCTTTCTAAGTTATCCTCTTATTAGGATAACTTAGATTAACTCTAATATTTTCTTCAAACACAGTTTTTCCTTGTAGTTAGTTTGTGTATATTATTCTTGTACTTTCAGTATTTGCTAATGACATGGATCAACTTAAACAATTAAATAAAGGGTTCTTTTAATTTAGCACATTTTGAAATGAATCATTAATGTATCAAAAGTATTTAAAAAGTTGTATATACAATATCATTAAAAGTATTCATTTTTTTTGACATATTATCTTTATGTAACTATTGATGATTGCATTGTTTTAAAAAAAAAATTAACATTTTTTATATATATCCTATATGGCATGTCATGTTTTCATTTCATAATTATATTGAAGATATTCTTAATTATGTTTCCAATAAATTTAAATAATAAAACCAATAATTCTATTATAAAAAGTATATGATAAACGCTTAATATTGTCATTCATTTGCTCATTTTCGGAGTTGTTTGACGCGTTTATTTCTCTAAAATACTCGGTTTGCCAACTTATTTCGCGATTAGTCTCGTAGCACTTTTGTATTTAACAATGCTTGGAAAGGCATATTTTTGTGTTTATTTTGTGTGTCTTTAGATTTCAAGAAATATTGTATTTAATACAATATTGGAATTTTCCATGGACAAAAAGAATTCAAGAAAGTCTCTATGTCCATGTGATTAAAGAGCATCCAAGAGAGAAAGTCTCCATGTCCATGTGATTAAAGAGCATCCAAGAGAGAAAGTCTCCATGTCCATGTGATCAAAGAGCATCCAAGAAAGTGGAATTCTCCACCAAAAATAAACAATAAAAATAAAAATAAAAAAATAAAAATGAAAAGCATTGTTTATTATTTTAGCATCCAACACAACTCTCCTATTTATAGTCTTCATTGTTGTGTTGGAGAGGACACTTTTTTTACTTCTCATTTCTCAATTTATAGAGAGCTTGTAATAGTTTTATTTTCTAGAGAGAGAAATGGAGTTCACTTTTATAATTCTTGTCTCTACATTTATTATGGAGTAAATTTCTTTGCTAAGGCTAAAAGATGAAGTTTGCAATGCATTAATTATGTAAAATCACCAAGATTGGATTAAGCGGCATCATGCTTTTTCTTGTAATCCCTCCTAACATTTGGCATCTTGGACAAGATTTGCAATGTTGGTAGGCATCTTTGAACACTGTTGGCCAATAAAGGCCACTTTGCAAGATCTTGGCGGCCGTCTTCTTGGCCGAGAAATGTCCACCACAAGCTTCATTATGGCAAAAGCTTAGAACTCTTTCGAACTCGTCATTGGGAATACATCGTCGAATAATTTGATCCGCCCCATACTTGAATAAGTACGGGTCATCCCAATAGAAACGGTTGACTTCAGACAAGAATTTTCTTCGGTCTTGGGCATTCCAATGGATTGGCATCTTTTCGGTGACAAGAAAGTTCACAATATCGGCATACCATGGTGAGGAAGAGATTGTGAATAGTTGCTCATCCGGAAAAGAGTCTTTAATAGCACTCTCTTCAATGTGGTCGGTGAATGAAAGGCGAGATAAATGATCCGCCACCACATTTTCGACACCCTTCTTATCCTTTATGAAAATATTGAATTCTTGTAGGAGAAGAATCCATCTTAAAAGCCTTGGCTTTGCATCTTTCTTTGTAAAAAGATACTTGAGGGCCGCATGATCGGTGAAAATGACAATAGGAGACCCAATGAGGTAGGACCGAAATTTGTCGAGGGCAAAGACAATAGCCAAGAGTTCTTTCTCGGTGGTGGTGTAGTTCATTTGAGCCTCATTGAGAGTTCGGCTTGCATAGTAAATGACCCCGGGCTTTTTGTCCTTTCTTTGGCCAAGGACCGCCCCCACGGCGTAATCGCTTGCATCGCACATGAGTTCGAATGGCAAACTCCAATCGGGGGTTTGCATGATGGGTGCGGTAGTGAGCATGTGCTTGAGTTTTACAAAGGCTTCTTCACATTCTTTGGTCCATTCAAATGGGGCATCTTTCAAGAGCAACTTGCACATGGGTTTAGCAATGGTGCTAAAATTTTGAATGAACCTTCGGTAGAATCCGGCATGCCCCAAGAATGAGCGAACATCCTTGATTGACTTGGGGGTGGGGAGCTTTGAGATAATTTCTATTTTTGCCTTGTCAACTTCGATTCCTTTCTTCGAAATAATGTGCCCTAAGACAATACCCTTTGTCACCATGAAATGACATTTCTCCCAATTAAGAACAAGTGTTTCTCAATGCACCTTTCTAAAACCTGCTCAACATTCAACAAACAATTATCGAATGACTTACCGTAAACGGTAAAGTCATCCATAAATACCTCTAAGGTCTTTTCCACCATGTCGCTAAAGATACTTAGCATGCACCTTTGAAAGGTCGCTGGTGCATTGCACAACCCAAATGGCATCCTTCGATATGCAAAGGTGCCAAAGGGGCATGTGAAGGTGGTTTTCTCTTGATCATTTAAATCAATCTCAATTTGGTTGTACCCGGAGAATCCATCTAAGAACGCGTAAAATTCATGCCCGGCTACTCTTTCGAGTGTTTGGTCCAAAAATGGAAGCGGGAAATGATCTTTACGTGTTACTTCATTAAGCTTACGGTAGTCAATGCACACTCGCCACCCGGTGGTGACTCTTTGGGGTATTAATTCATTTTTTTCATTTTTTACTACTGTAAGCCCGGATTTCTTTGGTACAACTTGGGTTGGACTCACCCATTTGCTATCAGAGATTGGATAAATGATTTTCGCATCTAGTAATTTCAATACCTCATTTCTTACAACTTCTTGCATGTTTGGGTTCAAACGGCGTTGAAATTGTCTAGATGGTTTAGCATTTTCCTCCAAGTGGATTTTGTGAGTGCAAATTAAAGGATTAATCCCTTGGAGGTCAGCTAGTGTCCAACCAAAAGCTTTCTTATGTTTATTAAGCATACTTACCAACCTCACCTCTTGCTCTTTTGAGAGTTCGGAAGAGATTACCACAGGGTAGGTTCTGGAAGCACCTAGGAAAGCATACTTCAAGTTGCTTGGCAGTGGCTTGAGCTCCATTTGTCCCTCAAGCTTTAGTGTTGGATCGGATGTGCTCCCCTTTTGCTCCTTCGGATCCTGAACCTTATCATCAAGTAAGGAAAACACTTGCAAACACTCATCGAATTCATTGGAAGTGGTTAGATTCTCTTCCATTGAATCCAAATCGTAAGTATTATTAAAATGATCTTGGACTAATGACTCTATCATGTTCACATGTTCACTTTCTTCATCAAAATCATTTTGTTGTTTGCTTAAAGAGAACACATTTAGCTCAAGAGTCATGTTTCCAAAAGCCAATTTAACAATTCCATTCTTGCAATTAATGATGGCATTAGATGTGGCAAGAAATGGTCTTCCTAAAATGACAGGAATTTCATTAGCGGGATTTGCTACCGGTTGCATATCAAGAACAATGAAATCAACGGGAAAGTAGAATTTATCAATTTGCACAAGAACATCCTCTATTATCCCTCTCGGTATCTTAACGGAGCGATCCGCTAATTGAATTGTCACTTTGGTGGGTTTCAACTCTCCTAACCCCATTGTTGGTACACCGAAAAAGGAAGCACATTAACACTAGCTCCCAAATCAAGTAAAGCATTTTTTATGCGACAATTGCCAATTAAACATGAATGGTTGGGCAACCAGGATCTTTAAATTTTGGAATACGAGTGCCTTGCATGATAGAGCTCACTTGCTCTGTCATAAATGCTTTTTTCTTAACATTCAACCTTCTTTTTGTGGTACACAAATCTTTGAGAAATTTAGCATATGAAGGTATTTGCTTGACCGCGTCAAGCAATGGAATGTTGATCTTGACTTGCCTAAACACATCAAGAATTTCGGTGTTGCAATTTTCCTTATGAGGTTGATTTAACCTTTCGGGAAAAGGGACTTTGATGTTATTTCTGATTTTTTCTATGTCCTCTTTCTCATTCCTCTTTTCCTCCTCCTTTTCCCTCACATTCTTTTCTTCTTCTACTCCTTCACTTGGTGTTGACTCGGCTATGTCCACCGGCGTTTGGGCCTTAGGAACTATAGTTTTGTCAATCATCTTTCCATTTCTAAGGGTTGTGATGGATTTTAACTCCTCTACATTCCCACTCGACTCCCCTTCAACTATCATGGCTTGCCCTATAGGATTAGCTATTGGTTGGGCCGGAAACTTTCCTTTTTCTTGGGTTGCTGCGTATTAAGTGTTGTATTGTTTCTTATTAAGTGCTATTTTGCTGTTTATTAGTGCTGCGTATTAAGTGCTGTTTTGCTGCTTATTAGTGCTGCGAAAACAGTCTATATAAAGCTGTTTTTATTGCTACTATTGCTGTTGATTTTGCTGCGAATTTACTGCTGCGAAACAGTTCGAATGAACTATTTTTGCGGTTTTTTGTGAGAAAAATATGATGTATATAAGCTGTTTTTTAAGGACTCTTCGTGTTAAATTTTAGCAATATTTGTTCATTTGTGTTTCAGGTATAAGATTTGCTATATTCCTGATTTGATTAGTAAGTTGTTGATTTGTTTTGTGCTAAAACTTTGCAAAACTTTAAAGTTTTCAAATCAGTAGAAATTTATGAAAATTTTATTGCCATGGTGAAATTACTTGGATTGTACACACCCATCAATTGTTTAAATATACTACGCATAAGTATTTTATGCGACTTTATTTATGCACACTCCTAAAAAAGGAAGAGAGAAAACATACAACTTTCATTGTTATTAAATGTCTTGTCTGATATTGTAGAATGTCTAAAGTAACTAACAAAGAGTGGATGAATGAAAGGAATAGGATAAGCGAAGTGTATAGACATGGAGTTGAATATTTTATAAATTTTGCGGTCACAAATGATGTTAAAAAATTGTCAACGATTATTTGCCCGTGTGTGAAGTGTCACAGATGCATCGGCTATGATATGTCACGGAAAAAGGTTAGTCCTTGTGAAAAGAAGGTTTGGGTAGAGGAGGCAGTTTTGTGGGATGCACCTCAAGATGGTCATCAGACTTTGTCTGCTTACGTTTCTGGGGGCTATTTAGTTTGTTGGACAGTTTATTAAAGTATGTTTAATGTGAATTTTTTAAGAAGTGTGTTTAGTTTTACTTAGTGGTACTTTTTATATTATTTCTATATTTCAACATTAAGTTTGTGCTTGGACATTTTTGGTACTTAGTATTTGCTATTTATGTATTAGACTTTATATGTATGCTTGGATATTTTGGTAGACTTTATATGTATGCTTGGATATTTTGGTTTTTAGTATTTGGACATTTTAATTGTTTATATAGTGTGATTTGATTTTAGACATAAAGTTTGGTGATTGTCTGAGATTGTGTATATTTTGATATATAGTAATTAGTTTTTAACTGATTTAAGGTACAGGAGCAGGATGGTGGATGAAAAATATATATATATATTTTTTAAATATATGTTAATAGTAACGGTCAAAAACCGTTACTAGCATCAGTAACAGTTACCATTGTTGTTGCGACTGTTCGTGCTAGTAACGCTTAAAAAGCGTTACAATGATAAATTTAAATAAAAATTTAATGAAAATAGTAACAGTCTTTTTATTATAGTAACGAGTAAAAAGCGTTACTAAAATGAGGCATGTAACGGTTTTTATCCATTATAGAAGTAATTATAGTAACGGTTTATCTATATTTTTAGTAACGCTTATTATCCGTTACTGATCGAACTACCACGCTAAAATAGTAACGGATTTTTTGTGTTACTAAAATTTTTAGTAACACAGAAAGCATGTTACAAAACACCTGTTTTGGTGTAAGGTGCCAATGTATTTCCACCCCTTTTACACTTTGGTCATTGTACAAAATTTTCGCCAGAAGTGATAGCATACTTTCTGTTTGTTTTCGTTTTGATTATTCCGTCTGCTGGGGTTAGTGACATCGTGAATGGTGATCCTAGTTCCTACGTGGCGTCTAATTCAATATCCAATTAGGTATCATATAATGCAACGGTCATCCCCTAATTAAACATGCATTTTCGATTTGAAGAAGACGAGCCCTATTTAAAATGGAAAAAAAAAAGAAAGAAGAAGAACCCTAGCTCAATTAGCAAAAATTGAAGTTTAGTGAAAAATTCAAATTAACTAAGTAGTTGAAACCCTAACCTGCACTTTTACGTAACACAATTCATTGGATAAAATTTGGGTATGAATAGGGTAATAGTGAAATCATACACTTCATCCATACTTGCAGTTGTGGTAATGCTGCAACTTATAATGGACCTATTGAGGTTATTTTCAATGAAAATCAATGATTTATATATGGCAGTTGGTTTGTTACATTTATATATGGCAGTTGGTAATAGCGATTTTTTTCTCTCTTTACAATTGCTTTCCCAAAATTCTGTTAATTCAAACCTTTCATACTACTGCGGTTATCCTTGACCCATAAGATGGCTTGGACTGATGAAAACCTAGGTAGGAGGTTTTTTTGTGTGCTGTAACTACAAAGTGAATAATTCTGGTTATTTTCACTGGGTGGATGAAAAAATTTCTCCTAAAAAGAGACTATGATTTTTACAAGAAGACGAAAGATGTGAAGGTGGAAAATGAGAGAATGAAGAAGACAATCCAAAAACTTGAGAAAAAGAACAAAAAGATGGAAAAGTTATGTTTCAATGTTAACAATGCAATGGATGAGTATGTCAATGAATTAGTGGAGTGGAAGAAAAAATGTGCAAGGTTAGAGAATGAATAATTGGTGACAAAATGGAGTTTGGGTTGGTGATTGTTGCTATGCTCTTGCTTTGCTTTATTGTGATGTATTGTTAAGCACACTTTATTTAACCTTAATGTATGCTTCAAGTAGTGTAGACTTTTAGGCTTACTTTTTTGAAGCATTATGTATACTTGATGTTGATGTTAATGTTAATGTTAATGTAAGCTTTATAAAAACAATTGTGAATCTTAATGTATGGCTAATTTTTGATGTTACTGTATGGAATAAAGGCAACTGTTAATGTATTCTTGATTTATATATGACAGTTGGTTTGAATGAATAATGATAGTCAATAGCACAAGAAATAAGATAATGTATGAAAAACAAAGCAATACTTTATAATTTTTTAAAAGGAATCAGTAATCCATGTGTCATTACAACTGGTCAAAATCATTAATCAAAAATATCATTTACAACTGAGCCAAAGGTGACAAAACAAAAGGTTATATAATGCCACAAAGTTCCACTAGTACTGATTAGTTGCCTTTGTGGCCTTACTACAAATTACAAAAAAAAAAAAAAAAAAAAATCCCAGATTACACATAAATTAGAGGTAACAAAACAAAAGGTTATATAATGTCACAAAGTTCCACTACTACTGACCAGTTGCCTTTGTGGCCTTACTATATATTAAAAAAAAAAAAAAAAGACTACCCATAAATTATATTTGCCAAGCCCTAGTCAAACCCAAAGTTTTTGTTGCCTTCGACCTTATGCCACTTGCAACTGGTTCCTTAGTTAGAGTCCTAGATCAGGTATTACTAGCTACTCTAGTTATTGGATTTACTCTTTTAATTGGAGTCCTTTTATTTGGACTCTTAGATGACCTAACTTCAGACCCACTTAGTTGCATGGTAAAAACTGAACCCTTGTTAGCTTGGTAAAAGGTTCCCTGCTTCCTTGGTAACTGTTATAATCATTAGGATAAATATCAAAATGTGATTCAACGATTCACACAATTCCCTTACAAATATTACTTACCCCTACAAATGTATTCCCGGTTTGTTTTGATATGTATAGTCCATATCCATTTTGTATAATATACTTTATTCTCACCTGATAAACACTAACACTTAAGGAACAATATGAAAAATACCAAAACAACTAGATCACTTACATTCCTCCTTGGAGGCTTGGTTGGTGGAGCAATACTTTGACCACTTTGTGATCCACAAAGACTCGGTTCATCCTCACCTTCAATAAATTTTAGTTTGTCTTATAAAATGAGCCATTTATGCCAATATATAATTAGTGATAAAATGAACTTATATGGTATTTTGGAGTTCTAGTTGGAGCTGTACTTGGACCTGCACCACATTGTGATCCATTGGCTTCATTGTTTCTATATGGCCTCTTTCTTGTAGTAGTTGGTGTGACGCCCTAAATCCCGTTATGAGATTTTTACCTCTGAGACTCGGTTAATCACGGATGCTGTGTGTGAAGGCGGATTTAAATATGTAAAATTACAATTTTTAAAAATTTTTCTTAAATAAAATATGATCTATAGAAAGTCCTGTTTTAAAAAATTTGGCAAGTAGAGTTCGTTTAGATAACAAACCAACTTGTAAAGTTTAAAACCATTTTCATAAAAGACGTTTACATCCAAACCACAATTTTAATTGTACTATACATATGAAAATAAATTATACAAGTTTACAATACAAATTGTTCATCAAAATTGTAGTCCATTTATAATACCATGAGAACAATACAATTGTATAACTTAGTCCTTTATTTAAGGACTATAAAGGTCAATGGAATTCAAAAGCTTCTAAATGGACACCCCATGCTCTTACCCCGAAGCCCAATATGCAAAACTGTTTAGAAAAGAAAATGAGCCAAATCCAGGCTCAGTGAGAACTATATAAGTTTTTGTATAAAAAATACAAATAGCACACAAAAGCACGTGCATCTTTGTATTTAGAAAGTAAGTACTTTACTTTATTAGATAGTTTAAAAACAATGCAATGTAATGTAGTCCACGCCTAAATGCATACCGAACCCCACTGAGATTCCTATCTTAGCCACTAGAAGCTAACCAATTGATTAACCGATCCCTTCCCTAGACATTCCATGTAATACTCTCTACCAGTTCCCGCATCACTAAAGGGTTGTTGGTACAAAACCATCTTATCATAAACACTAGCTTCATAAGATTTGTCATGCTACGGTGGATTCGCTTTCAATGCACGTATCGACACTATTTCCCAACCAACCCATGCTTATGTTTAAAGTCATGACTAGGCCAAGTATTCGTTATTTTCTTTTTACTTATAATTCGTTATGGATCACATACTTCGTTGACTATTAGGCTTCGTCACTTGATTATCCATCTAAAGCGTCTCATCACAATGTTCCTTCATCATGATATTCCATTAGCCATGCTTGCCACTTTGATTACTAATATATTATGTTCATTATGATTCGTCTATCTATTCCCATAATCATCACGCGTTCCCATATCCGTATTTCCTATATAAGGATCATTAGTTATTATTCATTCCCACTTTACACTCTAGTTCATTATGAATGGCCCGAAGCTTTCTTATGTGTTTTATGATCCGTCAATGGTGCCCTCATTCATCTCATGCTATACACAACTTATCCGAGGCATTACATAAATATATATATATATATATAACAATATAGGTATGATACGACAATAATAGTAATAACATCCAATCATATAACATCAATCTGCATCATATCTCTTACATAATGCCTTAGTTTCACCTCGTGGTAGCCTAGGCCTAGAACAACGACATTTCAAAGGGACCAAAGCTCTTGTCTATGTCTCTTCTAAGGGTGGAGTGGCTTAGGGACTTGGTTCTCCAAGTAAGTCATTCGGAGATAACCTTTAAGATATTTTCCCGGGAATAATACTCCGAATAATTAATAAGAAGAACACTTCATATAAGTCACGTCGACACTCGAAAATAATTACATCATGAGACCCCCTAGCAGGTAGTGTCCATTAATAGTTCAACTACTTTTTGAAAAACTCACCAATTAGATAGTAGCGGCACATGAGACCTACTCTGTTGTCAAGGGAACTCTATAACCTGGGGACACATAGTTAACCGGAACGCAAGATGCATAAAGTGGGCTCTTATTTTGTGAGATTTCAACCACCTGCTGGAGTACATAATCCTCTTTCTTTGGCAAGATTTGGGGAATTTTACCCAGGCATGGCAATTAGGTGGCCCATCTTTGAGTCACCGGGAGCTATCCGATTCTCGGTCCATCATATCTAGCCTATATGTGTGATCACGTAACCAGGAATGTATCCGTTCATTCCTCAGCAAAATATATATAAAGCATTCATCACATCATCCATCACAAATATGGCAATCAAAATACATATATGCACAATTCTACAATTATGTATAATCCATTTATCATCACCATAAGTGTTGTTATCACGCTTATAATCCATAACTTGACTGTCCCATGGTTATTCGTATCATGGCTAACTATTGCTTTATTGGTATCTTATATTATATAACGTGTCAAGCATGCAAAACAAAGGTCGGATGATATGTATTAAGGTCTTCATGTTATTCTACCCAGACAAGCATTAATTATCGAGACTCCTAATCGGGATATTTACAGCACGCTTAGCTTCATTCACTTATGGCCATGGTAACTTACACCCCACTAAATTGTGTTCATAACATTTCTAGAATGTATCCAAGTGGTATTCTCATCATTAGCACTAGCAACGGTCTATATAAAACTAAAGGCATATCTATGTATATCTACCACATAAAAACCCAAAAGAAACAACTAATTATGCAAAAATTCCGAAATCCCCAATTTCATGGTTCATTCGTTTACCTATTAAAAGGGTATGATGTGTAGATGCAAGGATATGGCTCGTAACATGATAAGAATTGATAATACATGATATGCATGTGATAATATATCCTTATGCACCATTAATTGAACCTTAAACCAACCCAACCCACGTGCACATCATAAAACTAGGGTTTTTCATCAAAATCCTCATTTTTGCATGAAATCTTAAATGCAACACATAATAGTTTGAAAAGAAAGTTTAATACTAGTATTCCCACCTCATATGACGACATTCCTTAAGCTAGAAATGATGAATCCAAGGGTAGATGCCAAATCTCTAAACTCCTTCAAAACCTTAGCTTAACAATGGAAGAAATTGCATGAAAGAGATAATGAATAGTAGTGTAGGAAGGTGGGGATAATGGTTTAATCTCAAGCTAGGTTCATGGTGTTGGAATCGCCCTTAAATCCCCCAAAATCGTTACTCCTTTCTCTCTCTAGAAGTTCAGGTGAGGATGTGTGAAAATGAAGAGGAAAGAAGAAATGAAATAAAATATGATGCTCTGTTCCACAATAATTGACCGTTGGGGACCAAATAGTCGACTGTTGCGAGGCAAAGCCCACAGCCAAATCTAGGCCACTTGAGGATTCGATTGTTTGAGTAAATAGTCGACTGTTTCGGTAAATAGTTCACTGATGACTTTGGTAGCTGCGTTGACATCGAATATGCACGAATTTGGACTTGACCAAAACATGAAAGTTATAGAAGGGAAAGACATGAAGACGTGGACATAAATAGGGAGTTATATGGACATTAGATGAAGAAGTTATGGCCTCTCAAATTTGACCAAAAATCAACAAATCGCGAAAAGTCTAAACATACGATTATCACCTAGGTTTTGATCTGGACCACCCAAATAACATAACGAGTATTCCTACAAACTTAATATGTCTAACATAACAAGCTAGAGGTATTAGGTCAAACATGAGGGGATCGAAACCCAAGGCTCACACTCTAATAGAGATTAAGCCTCAACTGAGCTTAAGAGAAAGTCAACGTGGAAAATCGAACACGGGTATTACATTTGATGCTTACAAACTAGTTTATAAATATTATAAAATGAGTTGACAATAAAGATAAAATAGAATGGTTTAGTTCACTTACATTAAAAGGATCCTTGCATGTCCTTTGGTTGTGTCCATACTCACTACATTTCTTGCACTTTATCCTTCTACCTTTCTTACTGATCTCTGATGGATTCTTCTTTAAATCTTCATACAGCTCCTTTGTTATATTCTTTTTTGGTATGCCTGGTATTATTCTAACCATAGGAGGCAGGAACTTATGAAAATGAGTCCTTTTCCACATCCTTTCCCTATTTACAAGTTTAAGATAGTAGTCATATGCCTTATTTGTTAGCTAAATGTTATACCATAAAGATACATACTTTTTTGGTTCCTCTTTCACGTAGTAAATAGCATAAATTGCATGTGGGGATCCCACTTAATTCCCATAACCTATAGTTACAAGTCATATCAGTGAAGTCAACTACATATCCATTCACACCATTTCTAACCTCAAACTCCTTAGAACCATTGAAAGTGGTCCTTCAATACCAATGTCGTATCTTATTTGCTTCAAGTTTCTCAACAGCTCTTGGACATAGTGTTCCTTCCCATTTCTCCATTTTCCCTCTTATTTTGCATTCTCACCATTATTGATTGCCTTATTTCTTTAAACATGTAGTGATAGCTTTCTCTCTAGCCTCAAGCATGAACCCTTTAAACGTTTCACACATGTTGTTCTTAACAGCATCATAAGTGCAATGCCTAGTGAAATAAGCTTTTGCCCAAGTCTTAGAATTTTGCTTCATCAAGTACTCATGTGCTCTTTTATCCAATGCATAAATTCCATCCATAACAACCTCAAACTTTTACCAGTTTTATAAGCTCCCAAAAACTTGGATCTCATTTTTGCACGATGATACCTTTTCTTTATATTGGCATATATATATATATATGCCTAACACAACATCTATGTTCAACCATAGGCAACAGATCCCTAACACTTCCCACAAGACCTTTATGTTGGTAACTAAGAATAGTTAATCCAATACCATCACTCACACCAAGGTCACATTTCAACAATTCAACAAATCAGTCCCAAGTCTACTTATTCTCCACCTCATAAACAACCCATGTAATAGGGTATGTATGGTTATTACCATATCTACCTACTACTACCAGCAGCTCCCTTTTACAAAAACCTTTAAGAAAACAATCATCAAGACTTATAATAGGCCTACACCCTGCAACCCAGCCCTTTTTCAAAGCATCTCGGCATACATACATTCTAAGAAAATGTCCAGGTTTTGGTGGGATTAATCTTATCTACATGGATCTTAACAGTGCTGTTTAGGTTAGACCTAAGAATCTCTCCTGCATAATCCCATAACTTGGCATAATTGTCTTTTAATGTCATTTTGACCTCACCTAAAGCTCTTTTCTTTGCTCTATAACACCGAGCCAATGAAATGTCTAGACTATATCTCTCAAGTACATTAGCTTTAAAATCTTTTAACTTCCAATTATGATATTTTTTTCAACTATTTATCATACATCTTGGTTAGCCACTTAGAGTTTGCAAGTTTAACCTTGAAATTTCTAACACATTTAAGTTTATTATAAGTGACTTAATTTGAAAATTGTTTTCATTTTACATAGGGCATGCCCAGCCATAACCTCTAAGGGCATCCATTAGCACATACAGCGAGCAAGTGTTACTTACAGTTCCTCTCAAACTTAATTGGGCACCCTTTAACAACATAAAATTTTGTTAAGGCATATTTCAGTTCATCACGGTTGGCAAACTTCATCCTTTTCACTATCTTTATATTTTTCATTTCAGTCTTTGGATGGAAAATCGAAAATTTTGCCTAACCCTTACCCCACCCTTCCCACCACTCAAATCAGGATTAGGACATTCATTAAAATCAACAACATCAGTTTCATAACCTTTCTCAACTCCATTCCTCTCACTTATATCTGTCTCATTACCCACCCTATTTTCAACCCCAATAGATGCTTCTGTATTACCTTCACCTATATATGTCTCATTACCAGCCCTATTTTCAACCTCAATAGATGCTTCTGCAGTACCCTCACCAGATTGTTCTCCACTACCCCCACCCACATTTTCAGTCACTCCACTTGCATTAACATGAAGTTTTCCTTTCTTCCTAAGTATATTCTTCCTAGCTTGTATTAGTTTTTCATCATCATTAACAAAATCTAAGCTATTTGCATCACTTTCCTCACTATCATCTTTATGCCTAACATTAACATCATTTTCGGTCCTATGTCTTTGTCGTCTATATGATTCTCAAACCAGTTTCCATATTCTTATTATGACACATGTAAAATAACTTGGCAACATTATTGTATCCTAACTCCTCTACCATGCCCTTCAACTCAAAGAAGGACATCCTATTCGAGTCTACATTGTAAAAGAAACTCATTCCCCCCCACCTGAGTAATACATTAAAGGATTGGTAATAAAATGACCCCCGTGATGAAGATGCAAGGCAAAACAGTCACTCACTGCATGAAAAAAGACACAAAAGTGGACATTTAAAATAAAAGTTAAAGCATAAAAGACATTTAGTATTATATTCAACCAACATTTCATATTTGTACATTTCTTTATTCAGTAAAGGTATATAATGTTCTAACACTACATATGCATAATACATTATTAAATTAGTTAATGCATCAGTGCTATTCTTTATGCATTAAAATAAAAAAAATAACCAAACTTTTATAAACCTTAATATTTAACATAGTATCCAAACCATTAAACAAAGCAAAAAAAGCCCTAAATGGATTAAATAAATAGTTTATGCATATTAAGGAAACATTAAAATAACTAATTTTAATAAACACACAAAACCCATTTTTTATACATGATCCATTTGCTTTAAAATGCTATTTTTGATTAATACTAAAGAACAATGGAGAAAACTTGTAATACGATTTCTCTTTGACGAATTAGGGCTTCAATGTCTCCTTACGCTTTCTCCTCTCTCATTGCCTACTTAGGGCATTGACGAATTTGGGGATGAAATATATTTTAAGTGTTGTGTATGTTTGTGTAATAGTCACATGAATGGCACATGATTATAATATAATAAATTTTTTTAAAGAAAATAGTGATTTGGATCGCCACATAGGACCGTTAATGCTAGCTAGGATCGCCGTTCAAGGCATCACTAATCCTATCAGACAGAATGACCAAAATGAAAAAATTTGCTATCACTTTTGTCGAAAAATTTGTACAATGACCAAAGTGTAAAATGGATGGAAGCACGTTGACCTTTATTGTAATTATCTTAATCCTTCAAGCATTTTTACATGACATGTAGATTTATATCTTCTTTAATAGTATATACTTGCATGATTTTTAGAAGTTAACATATTTTAAAATCTGAATGAATTGAAACTATATATAGTTTCTTTTCTTCATCATGTGTTAACCTATTTATGAATAAAAATGATTAAAAAGTCTATACTAATTTTATGTTACCAATAGAATATCTTAATTTGTTAGATAAGATATTAGTGGAAGGTAAATAAAAAAATACAAAATTTGGACTATTAATACAATCATCATTAAAATGACCAAAAAAATAAAATAAAAAAATAAATGTTTAGCTAACAGTTGAAACTAAATTTACATTTATTTTCTATCATTGGAGGTTTTAATATTTAAACTATGGTGCGAACATCTCTTGCCAAATTATAGGTTTACTTAAACACGGAAATCTTCCATGATATATTTGTATGTCCTTAACATATTATTTTATTTCTATTCATGATTTTATGCCGTTAATCCATGTTATTAAGTTAATCCACAAGTGTGGCTAGACTTATAAAGAAATCATTTCTTTAATCTTTATAAATATTATTTTATTTAAAATTTAAAATTAAAATGTCCACTAAATTAATAAGTACACCACTTTAATTAAGTAAACAAAAATATTACATTATAAAAAGTTAAAGTAAAAATAGGGTTAGTAAAGGTAAAAACTAAAAAAGAAAACCAGCCTCCTTCGTATCTTCATCTTCTAGCTCTCCATTTTCGCTCAACAATTTTCGACGCGAACCTTTTTCGGCAGGACTTCATTCTCTAGCTTTGTTGAATTTTCTAATGTTGTATTCGGAATTCAGTTTTTCCATCATTTAATTTTCTTATATACAGATCTTACCAAGACAACATACTCCCTCCGTCCCAAATTGCTGGTCCTTTTTGGCGAATCCAATTATTAAGGATCCAACATCATCATTGCACTTTTTGCTTAATTTACATTGACTTACCTTTTTGCCCTTTTCTTTGAAAAGTGAAAGTTCAAAAGGGCAAAATAGGTATGTATTTATCTTTTATGGAAAGTGGACGTTTATTTTGGGACATCCAAAAAAGGAAAGAGGGAACAGCAATTTGCGACGGAGGGAGTATTAGTTTTAGATCTGACATTAGATATTAAGTTAGGTTTTGATAGGGTTTGTAATGTTGCAACTGAAATTAAGTTTTTCTACTAGAAACTTTTCATATTATACAGATCTTACGAAGACAATATATTAGTTTCAAATTTGACATTAGATATTAAGTCAGGTTCTGCTGAAGTTTTAATGTTGTATCCAAAATTTTGTTTTTTTATACCAGACTTCAAATAAGAATATATTTTTATAATGAAAACAAAATTACATAGAATGCACCATTAAACGTTAAGTCTTCTGCTCTATTAAAGGATTGCGATGGAAATAAACCATGCTCAACACTAATTCATAGTTTTTTTTCAGCTTCCCATGACACGTTTATCCACTCTATTATGGAATCTTTTTTACGTTGCAAAACATTCTTTGATTCTCTTGTTGGCAAAAGATCTTTCATTGTTGTATGCTTAAATTAATGTGATTTTAGGGTTTTTATTTTCATCAACCAAACTATCGATAAGTTAATCTAGTATTTTTAGTAAAACATTTTAAATAACCTTGAAGGAAAATAGGAAATAAATAAATATGGAACTAAATTTTGATTAAGAATTTAAATTAAAACTAAAAAATACAATTATAAATTAATTTTAGTTGGTGAATATAGTTCTCAAATTTTAAAAGGGTAATATTGTGTGTGGGTGGCTAAAAGCTAACCAAGCCCATTTTGAAAGGAATAAGCCCAGTTCACGAGTTTGACAACCGTAAATTGTGGATGATGAAAATGAACTATACTAACCAACTCGAAAACAACTAACAAGAATGAAGAGAAGACCAAATGATTGTTGGTCAGAAAACAACCCGGGGGGGGGGGGTGAATAGGGTTTTAAAAACTTAATGCGGAATTAAAAACTTTTCTAAAAATGTTTAAACAAAACAATTAAGCTAAACAAATATATTAAGGAATGCAAGCAATTCAATCAAACAATCAATCAAACAAACTCAAGATCAATCAATGAATAATAACAAGTAAATAAATAGCTTGAGTTAGAAAGATTAAACCAATTTGAAGTTTAAGACTTTTTATCCTCACGGTTCGGTTTCCTAAACCATAGTTAGGCGCTCGGTTAGTTCCCGGAGAAGTTTCACTAATATCGTTCTTCTTCCTGGCGAAAAACAAATGACTACAAATGTATCATTCTCACACACTCTTACAAGTATTTCTCTACCATAATACTCTCACAAGAATCCCTCTTGCTAACTTGTGAGATTTACCTCTCACAATTACTAAACAAGAATTTACCTTATTGTTATCATATGAGATTGACCTCTCACAAATGAATACAAATTGTTTGTTTGGTGATTGACACTAATGAATAACAACTCTCAAGTGTTTAAAAAATATAATTGAAGTTCACACTAGAGTTATCTTATTTGATAAAGATGATATAGCTCAAAATGAATGATTGATCAAAAATTAAATACTTAAATCTTTTGATATTGAAGATAAACGAAGTATAGAGTATAGGAATGATTCAAGGTGGTCAAAATGTGTTTTAGATAGTGTATATATAGTTCCAAAAGTGAGTTATCCGTTTTTGAGGTTTGGTAGTAGTTTGGTACTAAAAATGGTAAAAAAACAGAAATCCAACAGCTATATTCTGGGTCATCAATCGACTGATCTCAGTCGACGAAGTGGGCCTTATTCAATTAAGTACAAGCCATCAGTTGACTGATGGACCAGACTGCCCATCAGGCCATAAGGCCGAAAATCCTAATTTTTGGACTTTTGCATATAAGCTCCAAAATGAATTCTAATGCTTTAGGGACTTCAAAAATAAGTTCCTAAGACACATATTTTCAAGAAAACTCAAAATATGACCGTTTGAATTTAATATGAATATATTTCAAAAATCAGTTTTGTAAGAATGATGTTTTTGAAATGATTTTGATTCAAACTTAGTTTTGATCAATGTAAGAACGTTATAACAATGTATATGAGCTATAATAATCATCAAATTAGAAACTTTACAAATAATCCTAAGCACTCAGTCAAATGTCGAATTAACGAGTCTTTGAATTCTTCGATTTGTTTATTCAATTTGATCTTCACTTGAAGCTTTTGTCTTGAAGCTATTGCATGTGATTCTTGATCTTTTTTGCTAGTCCAATGTGTATTTAACTTGATCGGATAATATTTCGATGATCTTTGTGATGCTTCCTTTGAGCAATCATGCTATTCTTGATATTCCATGTAAATGAACTATAAAATTATATCAAGAAACATGTTAAATTACACATAATTGATTTATTATTATTATCAAAATAAGATTAAGACCTTCTAGGTCAACAATTTTCTGTAATGTCGATGAAATGTCACGTAGTGGTAGCCTAAGTGTAGGCCCATCAAGTTGTAATAAAATCTTGGAAGTCCGAGTATCGATCCACAGGGAAAGTTAAAAAGGAATGAAATGGTTTACAGATTTTGGATTTTTCTGATTTGGTAAATTGGTTGGTTGTAGAACAACGTAAAAGTAAAATAATTGTAAAAAGTATTAAGAAAGCAGTAAGCTATGTGGAAGTTTTTTGCGACATAAGAAATGTCGATTATTATCTAATTCAAAGATTTCAATACAACATTCTTGGGAATGGGAAACATAATGTTTTCCTCAATAGCAAATGGTGCGAAACTAGGTAACTCATTCCTTGATTTAAGTTATATTGAGAAGGAAGACAACTATGTCGCACCAAACATGAAGTTATCGCATCCATCTCTTAGCAACGAGTGTGAGGCTAGGCAACCCATTCCCGATAAAGCTAATCCGAAATAGATATGATAAATTCATTGTAAAAAGGTTTAACATAAAGCATTTATTAGAATTCTTATGATTTAAAAGAACGAAAATTAAACAATGAATCCTTACAATGAGACGAAATGAAGTTTATGGACTAAATTCATTAACAAATCGATTATCACTTAAGTAAGACAATAAGGCCTTTAAATATCACATAAAGTATATTATGTACTCAAAATATCATTAATTAAATCAAATATTAGCATAATAAATTTATGAATCATCTATCGATTTTTAAGAACTCTAAATAATCTCTATAAAGAGATGAAAGCTCCATAGATGAGGGAAAATGGCTACAAGTTTTCTAGAGCTACACAAGCATATAATATTATCATTTATATATAAGAACTAAACATACAAGGCATATGAAGTCTAATCATTAAATGAAAACACCTAAAAATCTTGTAGAATGAAAGGATTGAAAAGAAAAATGATTCATAATTATTTATCAAACTTTAAACACGGATTGAGAAATTAATAACTGAAAATTATATCGTAATTAACTTCCATAACCTTACTAAAAGACTACTTCGTAATAATCGAGACAAGTATTGTAGAAGAAGTATTCATTTATTAAAATCAAAGTAAATATATAAGAGGATAAAATAAATAATATGATATTAAGCTCTGACTTCTCTCTTGTTCTTGCTAAAAAACTATATCACCTAAGCTTTAAGCCAAACCTTACAATATAAACTAAACGATTGCAAAAGATTTAAAATAAATATCTAAAATATCTTGAACCATAAAAATAGCCCAAAAGTAATGTGAAAAGGCCAAAAGATAGGGCCATGATTGATCATGGCTTTCCCATGATCAAACATGGGAGTGTTCTGCTTGAGGGATTTGTTTCCATGATCTGGGAATTGCCAATTTCAGCATTTGCAAGGTTTCGAGCTTACTCTTTATCATTCTAGGGTTCCTCTGATGGCTTTAATTCCCAATCCAACAATACATTTTCCATTATGTGTGTGATAATTATATTAGCTTGAAAGCTTGAAAAAAAAGTAATATAATAGTGAATTAGGGTTTTGGCTAGAGAAAGGAAAGGAAAATGGGTGGGAGTGAGTATAGAGTAATAAATTCAATGTCTTTTTGTGTGGGTTTCCCCCTTCTATTTATGTTTAAGATATGGTTACATTAGGGTCTCTATAAGGGGGTAAACTTTGGCACTACTTCAAGATACCAACTGTCCTAAACTCTGTTCACACTTGTACAAATAGTTATTTCCCATCATTTATCCTCTATCTCAGCTATCTTATCTTCATTGACTGACCAGGGTTAGTTCCTCCTAGCTCCTTCGGTTCACTCATGTTGGTTGGTTGACTATGACAGTTAATTAGTGGTTGGTTATTATGCAAATGCGTGTTGGTTAGCTAGATAACCCCTCATATGTAATAAAGATGGACCTAAGGGTTTTGAGTATGGCCGGGCTGAACACAATGCAATGCTCTCAAGGTGGGCCTTTACCAAAAGACCCCATTGAATTTTTACTTCCCACATTGTCAAAGGGTTGATTTATTATAAGAAATCACGGATAAAAATAAAAGCACCTATATGTTAACTATTATTAAAAGCTGAAAAGTGGAACAAGTATTTAGCAAGAATTGTTTGATAACCCACCAATAATTCAACTGCTGGAAGTTTGATTATGTACCTTTTCTCTATCGATATATATAAGAATTTTCTATATTTATATGTAAATTTTTTAATGGTTAAAAGATCTTTAATCATATTATATATATTTATTTCTTATTTTTCATTTATTTAGTAAAAGAAAAATTAATAGTTTTTATATTACCTAATGATTATGATATTTTCTTTTAATAGCCAAGTCATTTCAAAAAATCCAATCTCCATTTTTACGTGTAAAAATGAGAGCGCAAATTCACTATACGAGTCAACATAATTAATACCGCGAGCCTTATAGTAGTTACATTTGTCTATAAATTAAGGGCAAATTAAAGTATACTATTTGAATTCTTTGGAAATAGTTTAGCGAATGAGAGATAGAGAGAGATGGCGCAAAGAAATGATAACAACAAGAACATACACACAGATATATATATATATATATATATATATATAGTGCGTTACATTTGGTTTCAAATATTAACAATTTGAGTCTTTTGAGTTCCATCTGTTCATTTTTTTCTTTCACGAAATTAAACTTTAGTTCATCTCATATTCCAAACTTTTAACTGGAGTTTTATAAGGAAGATGGGAATTCCTAATTCCAATTTGTATATTCAAGTGCAATAGTTAACAGATGCTGGAAATCTTAATTTCCTATTCTTTTAGTGGAAGTTTTGATTACACCTTGTTAAATGATAAACACATAATATTGTCATTCATACACTTATTTTCTGAGTTGTTTGACTCGTTTACCTCTCTAAAACTACTTGATTTGACAACTTATTTTGTGATTAGTATCATAGCACTTTTATATTTAACATTGCTTAGAAATGCAAATTTTGTATTTATTTTAGTGTCTTTAGATCTTGAGATAGTGAAATTTTTCATGGGACAAAAGGCATCTAAGAAATTGGATTTATCTATGGGACAAAAGGCATCAAAGATAGTGGATTTATCCATGAAAAAAAAACATTATTTATTTTTACGTTCTTAGTGGAGAGATGGGAGGTAGACAACACAACACTTCCATTTATAGTCTTAATTCTTATATTGGAGGAGATCCTTTTATTACTTCTCACCTCTTAATTTATAGAGAGCTTGTAATAGTTTTTAGAGAGAGAAATGAAGTTCACTTCTATAATTCTTGTCTCTACATTTATTATGGAGTAAATTTATTTGCTAAGGTTAAAAGATTAAGTTCGCAATGCATTAATTATGTAAGCTCAATTCCCATTCCACTGTTAGTATTGTTAAATACACGTTGTATCCTTTATTTTCTCCATTTAATCAATCATTCATAAGCTAGTAAGATAATTTTTATATGATGATTGAGTTTGTATGCCTTGTATACATATATCTCAAAGAATTAATGAGGAGATGATACACTTGTGTATTTCTTACTAGCCTATGTTCATTCCTTTTATGATCGAGATACTTTTCATTACCAAGCATGATTAGTCTTTGAATATTCATGGAAATACCATAAATTTGAGATTCCAATCTTTGAATACTTTAATGATATGTGTACACCCCAATTTGCGACCTCCGCAAGAACCCTAAAGAAAACTCCCATAGAGCTCACATCGAGTCTAGAACTCATACACACACTAGAAAATGTTTCAAGCGTTTGTAGCATTACAAACGGGGCGTTGGTAGCACTACAAAAGGGGCATTTATTGTAACACTCTGTGTTTATTTTTATGTAAATTATGTTTATTTTGTGTGGGAATTATGAATTTAAAAATTATCTATTTATAATTTGGGGAAAAGCTCCTCCCGTAAATTGTAGATCTCAAAAATACCTTTATGTGGATATAAAGATCGTCTCAATCGGAGTTCCGAGCTAAAAGTTGTGGCCAAAACATTGGGAAAAACGTTCATTCGCAGTCCGGTATTGAGTTTTTAGAATACCGGTCCGGCGTATATAAATTGGGAGAAAGATTGGCTGAGAACCGGTATGCAGTTTTCGCCATACCGGTCCGGCAAATAAATATATAGTTGGGAGAATTCACACTGCGGACCGGTACTCAGGTTTTTACATACCGGTCCGCCACCTGTAACAGTGCACTGACTTACTTCATTTTTAGTGCGTTTTATCTCATTTTTTCTTCATATTTGACTTAAAGCTTTCCAAATATTTCTAGAGTGTTCTAGAGAGAGAAAGGGAGGAGTTATTAAGCAATCCTCACCTATTTTTACTTCCGATCGAGGATTTACGCTCTAAATCATTTAAATCCTTCACCTTAGTCACTATTTATCGTCTTCTTCACGAGGGTTGCTTGGGGAGAGGCTGGAATCTTCATATTTTCTTCTTCTTTTTCGCTAATTATTTGAGGTAGGGGTTCTATTGTTTTCAAAACTTGAAAAAATGAATTATTAGTTTGATAGTTGTTATATTTGGATTGTTTTGATTTGAGAACTTATGACTAAAAAAGACCCATGAGGTTTGATGATTTATATGGCTATGTTTGCATGATGTGAGGCAAGTTATGCCCTACCCACTTGTTGTAATATGTTATGGGTACCATATACGGTATCTCCTGGTGATATGAATGTTGTTCGTTTGAAAAATGAAATCATTGGTGGTGTGTACACACCAAGAGATATGAAATAAGATGTACTTGAGTGGGTATGGCATAGATTGCTTGGTGTTTGCATGAAATAGCATGCTTTGCATATCATACATATTATCATTACGTCAACCAATTGCTGGGAGACTCTTGGCATATGTGTATTATTCTCATGGCTTGACATATGAGGAGTATCTCTCATATTGATGATGATGGTGATGAAAGCTCGTATGCTCATAATATTATTCTGAATGTGATATGAACTTGGTATGGATCCGGATATGATTCGGTTGTGGCCCTTCGATTGTGAATGGTTATGTATTGGTTGGTGCCTACAGGGATCGAAAATAAGTGGGGCCTGGTACCCTTGGGTTGAAAATCCTTAAACCTCTAGAGGGCAGCAATACATCGGCTATCTAGAGCCAGCGGTGTGTAGCCCGAAAATCTGGACAACGGTAAGGCACTGATGATTCTATTGTTATGATTATATTGGTGGACTTGAGGTCCTAATCGATTGAGATTTCACGACGATTTCTAAGGCCGTTGGATCAGATATTCTATGAGGCTGTTGGGCCAACTTATAATTATAATCGGGATCTACTCTTAGGCGGTCATGCCCATATTATGCTCTGGTTCGACATTAATATTCTAGTTACGTGGTTCTATGGTGGACACAAGGGAGGTAACCTGCATTGGCATATGCATGCATTGTGCTTTAAACTGAAATATATTTTACATATGATTACTTATCCCTACTGAGCGTATAGCTCACCCCGTTTCTTTAAACTATTACAGGTACTCACGAGTCCCAGGGGGACAAAGAGACGACGGGTTCGGGGGCGAAGTAAAAGCCTCTGATACTATAGTTTATTTTTGTAATAGATGTGCTTGTCCAGGAAGCCGCGGTTAGACCGAAAGCTGTTTATATCTTTGTTGATCATATATTGCATTCTATGTATATCTATGATGCATATTATCAGTTATAGTATTATTTTTGCATCCCATGCTTGTCGATACTTGGTATACATATTGTGTTTGATCTATATTCCTCTTTTACACATGTCTTAGTCCTACTAAGATGGGTTAATGACACTCCAAGTCTTAATTACGGGTGTTATCTTATGAATTAAGGCGAGGGTGTAACATTTATAGCGCGAAAAAGTCATTTGTAGCACTACAAACAGGGCATTTGTAGCGCGAAAAAGAATTTGTCGTACTATAAACGGACATTTGTCGCACTACAAATTGCCACTATTGTGGGTTGTCGCACGGCAAACCTCCCAACCACCTCCCAACCACTTTCTGACACATTAATCCGTCAAAACAATCACTTTAGTCGTTTGTTGGATGACATATGAACATGTCGTGTAACAAACCCTCCCAAGCACTATAAATAGGCCAGCACCCCATGGGTTCAAGACAGCAAATCTTCACCACAAAAATGACATGGTTTTCATACCAAAACTCTTTTTTTCTTTCTCTTATATTTTTAATCTTTAAGCTTTCTTCGGAAGAACTTTTGATAGCATTTTTTTCCGTAAGAGTTTCAGATCGAATTTTGGCACCCTGAGTGCCACCTTCTAGAGTCAGATAGCTGAAAATATTTCTAAAAGGAAAGCTAATATCTGTCGGAGGTCTTCTTTGCCGTATTATATTTTCTCTCTTTCATTCTTATATATATCGTCGAGAAGGTAACTAAAGTCTCTTATAGTAATCAAATAATATATCTGCATATTGGTTTTATTTCACTTTATTTAGTAGTTATAGATTTATTTAATTTTTAATTAAGTTTATCATACATACTTGTTTAATTTCTTGGAAGTATTATAATTGAGTGGGGATTTGGCTTGCTTGGGCCAACATAAACCGAAAGCATTTACTTCAACCTTCCTCGTTTTAATTTTAATTAAGTTTATTATTTTTAGACTCGTTATATCTATTGTTCTGTCCACTTTCTAGTTGTGTAAACTTATTGTCAAGTTATCAATATTTTATTATTTTTAAAACAATTTGATAAAATCCTGATAAAATCATTTGTAAAAGCAGAAGAAGTAATGCCATTATCATTTGGATAAAATCAAGTTTTCAAAACCCAGATTGATAAAGCTTAATTAGGAATTAAACTCAGATATATTATGTCTTCGATATAGATTGTCATGTATCTGAAACACTCTCTTCAAAAGTTAAATTCCGTATCAAATCAATTCCGATAAGATCCGATATTTTCTAAATTAACCAAACGAGATAATTGATATTGTTATCAGAGGAAACAATACCGAATCACGCTCACTTCAAAATAGATAAGATACAATTTTGTCACTAGTAATCAAACTTTGACAAACCAATTATCGGATCATAGAATATAATGTTTTTATCCTTTTCCTCGTTTTCCCCAAAATTTGGTTTTTATAAGATATTTTCAGAAAGTACTAGAATATCAATAAAAGCATCCAAGTTTTTCAGCATAGAATAAACATATAAATTCCACTAGAGACCGAAAGGGCGGAATAAGTGCTTAACACCTTCCAAAACTGTAACATAGTTCCCGAACCCTATAGAATCCTGGTTTCGTAGACAAACGTGTAAATAAAGGCTTATATGTAGCCTTTTGCCTTACATAACTCTTTTGTCTGCTTTCTCGTAAAACGTACTCGTAACTCTGAAGAACCTTCTTGCATCTAGAAAAAGGATAGAGGGACAGCCGATATAAATTATCAACACAGAAGCAAATGGAACAACATAATCCTTTTCGATGTTTCAGATCCCCAAACTATTGGATGAGACCTGGGGGTCTCATTTACAAATTCTCACAGTGGCGACTCTGTTGGGGACTACAGAAAACTAGACTCTTATATGTGGACTTTTTGTTTATAAATATGTTGATATACATGATTTTACTACTTTCCCTACTTATCTTTTATAGCCCCCTGACGTGGCGCCTAAATTTTATTGTTGACTTGACCCAGAGGCGCGGTAGAGTCCATTCTTTGAGATAAACATATGCTTAAGATTCCCCCTATTTATTAAAATTGATTGTGAAAAAAAATATTTTCAAATAAAAATGACGTTTTGAAAATACACCTCGAAGATAAGATATTTGTAAATTAAACCTTTAAAAAACTCTTGTTTTCGCACACACATCACTGTTTATGCATGGTTCCTTCAAGTGTGACTTTCACCCTGAACCCTCGGAAGTATTATAAGTGAATAGGGAGTTGGCTTACTTGGGCCAACATAAACCGAAAGCATTTACTTCCACTCTCCTTGGCCAAGTATGCACCCGAGGTATATCAAGTGATGAGAACACTCACGTACTCGGGAAGTATATTAAAAGATTCTTGCACTAAACATCCCTGGGGTATATTGCTAGGTCTTGCCAAACAGGAAGGAGACTGAAGCCTTCACCTTGCATTACACCCTTGTTGCATATAAGAAGAGTTGAGATAGAACACTCTTATAATTTATTTTGTCAACCGTGAGGAGTTGTATCACATTGGGCCTTGCCATGTATATATATATATATATCCCCCAGATATTGACATGTACGGCCAGAGGCTGACCTACCTCAATTGTAGAAAATTATAACGAGATCACCTTGTTGTGACATTCCCTAATACATATCCCATGAAAAGTAACTCAAGATGAGAGATTTTCCCAATTTTCATAAAATCAAAAGATGAGTTTTTTTAAAATTCGGGATAAGTCGGGTAACCCACTGAGCACTTTACTGCCTACCCTAAACTCCCATCGGGAATTAACTTAAAGTTGTTGTTGACGTGTTTTTACAAACACCCAAAAATTGGTTTTCGTTATTTTTCTTTCTCCGTGGTTTCTCTTGGTAGAAATGAATCACACATTAGTCTTTTTTCACCTCCACTATGTTATTTATCTAAAGCCCTACAAGTAAAATCTGAAAAGTTAGGCAGAAGTGATGGAAACTTAGTTCTAGAATTGTTTAATATTGCGTATAGAGCGAACAAAATTTTTATGTAAAACCCTAGTGCGGAATCGGATTTTACCTTCGAGATATCTCTAGTTTGATCTCGTCTTAGCACGAAAAGGGGTTGGTGGAGGCGAATCGAGAACACAGGCTCGATAGAACCTCAAGATCTTCTATCGTATTCCTTTCGCCGTGCAATCCTGTACCGAGTGTGGCTTGCGGTATCACCAAGATCTCCCTCTCTACACTCTATGGCACAAACCCTAAATTTGTGAAAATTATTGTGTCAAGAGAAGAGCAAGGCTGGCATATATATAAGGCTACGATAGGGACCTTAAGGAGAAATAAGTGTTTGGGCTTCCTATGAAAAATCGGAATCCTAATTCGATTAAGAATTGATTCCTTCTATAAATTATAATTCACACCACTAAAGAATTATAATTGCACTCCCGTCCTTATCTCAAAATTATATTTCGAGTTCCTTGTTATTAAATACTTATTATTCTCCCCACGTTAAGATTTCAGATAACTGTCATTTAAAATTAAATTACTGACAATTATATTTAAATGACTTCTTAAGCCTTGAGCGCACCACTTAACTTTTTTGACATGTCAGATTAACATAATCCACCTGCAGGGTTTGACATGATCAAAACTTATAAGCTTCTCAAGGGGTTATCATCAATCCCTATACCGGGACGCGAATTCCGTCAATAATTAATATTCATCATACATATAGTGTCGCCGTCCAATCCAAGAAGATTATTGATCCATAAATGAATCTCACTTTTAATGAGTCAAAACAACAAACACTACATATATATGTCTATTAATTATTTCAAGATTAAGAGCATAAGTAATCATAATAACCATGGGATTTTAAATTGTTTTATATAGTCAGTATAAAAACAATTAACCCAAACTGGTCCTGTTCAATACACATAAAGTGTACTAGCACAACGAGTTAAAACCGTACAATTTCCTGTAGTCAAGATAAACTACTAAAACTTGTGCTACAATCCTACCGATGGTTTCCAATTCCATCTAAGACCGTGAACCAATAAACTTTATATTCCACAAGAACCGATGATATGATCATCTGTGTGTAAGCTATACTCTACACACCAAATCATCTACTATATGGAATAAAAGACACATGCACAATATTTAAATAAATAATATAATGCAACCATTGCCCATAAAGATTCTCATTAAAATAGCAAAACCGAGTCTATATATCAAAACCAATAATAATAAAATCATGCTTTTAATATATCACTCTAACAGGAAGAGACTGCACCGGTAGATTAGATCGACCGAGCACTCTGACTATGCTGACTTCAAATTCGAATGACTCAGATATCCAAGCAGTTAATCCCAATCTAGCAAAGGTACCAAGGGCTCCGCCCACCCTAAAAGAAATGCATCGCCTATTAATAACCGTTAGTCAAAGCCTAACCAGCATCACAACTGAGTAGCAGAACACTAGAGTTTGAATAGAAGAATCGGATATTATTCTTGAGTATATTATGTGAATTAATGACTGTTTGTTTAAACATGCAGGAAACTACGAATCGGGATCAACCAAACAGCATGGAAAGTATCCTTAGCTCACAAGCAATACTTTTACGTATCAAAGTTACCGATAAAAAGCATGCTAAAACATCACTTCACTTATATGAATACATGCATAACATACATTACCTTTCAATAGATCACCAAACATAAGCATACACAGTTTTAATGCATACATGCATAATGTCTTGTAACTGACTAGTGTCAAGCTCTTTAAAAAGCATGCCCATGCAACAACATCGGACCTTATGGGAGACTGGCTCTATGAGAAATCATAGGATGTCCGAAATTGTCTAACTTATAGGATATCCTGGTAGACCATACTGCGGTCACGATTTACCCTATCATCCTCGTCGTTAGCATAGGGACTGCATCGAAGAACACCCTAAGCATCCATATACAGGAAAACTCAAGAAAAGAGAAGCTAGAGAGAGAATGAGAAGAAAAGAACCCGTTCATGGGACAAAACCTCCTCCATCAAACTATCATATGGTAGTCTTCCCATAATTTTGACATTTTTCGGTAGGGGAACTTCAAGGTGTTTTTTCTTGACTTTTGTGCAGAAAAAACACACTTGCACGATAATATCGAATGAAAAATTATAAGTTGTTTCTTTAAATTGCTAGAGCAAACAGCCTACAAGAAAATCTCTGATCTCTAAAAGACTGTAAACCTGTAATGAGAATGAGAAAATATCAAATAAGACAGGAATATAAAAAATTGAAACAGTAGAAAAGAGAAATCCTGCATGAACGCCCAAAGCGAGCGAGAGAAACATAAATGTATAGAGTGATAGGGAGAGCCACACTATGAGTGACAACTAGGCTAAACCGGCTCAGGGCTTCGTCTTGGGTGAGTAAGGCTCCTGGTCACAATAAAACAGGAAAAGAGGCTCCTGGCCAAAAATAGAAAAGGCAAGAAAAGCTTCCCCGATGAGGGAGAAGTAAGGGCATAAAAAAACAGGAAACAACGTGGGCCTATAAAAGTGCCTTAGAATAGCTAATGAACATCAAAGAGATCAGAGAATCCTTCAAAACATATTTCCTTCTCAGCTTGATAGATCATAATTAAACGACTTAGAAACAAGCAAACAGTTGAACCATTGCTATGCAAAAAGTACAAGAATTGAGAATTCCAGCATGAAAACTCCTATTTTGGAATAAAATAACTTATAAAATAAGTTTCCAAAAAATTTCTAGAGAAAAGAAAACGTTTACAATTGGTACATAATCTCCAAGATGAGCTATTTTCTCCTTCAAATAACTCTCTCTTTAGTTTCTTATCAGTTGCTATTACAGGGAACCAAATTCACCCGTAGACAGTGAAGCCCTCTTCGGAGGCAGTGTAAGCCCTAATCACAGGCACAAGCCTTTTTTGGAGGCAGTTATTGTTCTTTTCCTTTTTACAGGATCAAAGAAAGTTCTCCCAGAGAGGCAGTGGAACAAAGAAGTCTTCCCAGGGAGGTAGTGGATCAAAAGTCCTCCTAGAGAGGCACGTAGAGCAAAAAGAGTCCTCCCAGAGAGTCACGTAGAGCAAAAAGTCCTCCCAGAGAGTCAGTGGAGCAAACAAAGTCCTCCGAGAGAGGCACGTAGAGCAAAAGTCCTCCCAGAGAGGCACGTAGAGCAAAAACATTCCTCTCAGAAAGGTATGTGGAGCAAAAGTCCTCTTAGAGAAGTAGTAGAGCAAAAAAAGACCTCCCAGAGAGGCAGTGGAGCAAAGAAATCCTCCCAGAGAGGTACTTGAAGCAAAAAAGTCCTCTCAAAGAGGCACGTGACGCAAAAAAAGTCCTCCCAGAAAGGTACGTGGAGCAAAAGTCATCCCAGAGAGGCAAGTGGAGCAAATCAAGTCCTCCCCTGAGGAAACAACAAAACCTTTTTGTTTTACAATCACAAGCCCTCTCTGGAGGTAATCCATTCATATAAGCCCTCTATGGAAGCAAACTAACCATAAAGTCCTTTTTACAGGTAAAACACTAAGTTCTCTTCAGAGGCAAACCACATAAAGCCTTCATTCGAGGCACATGTATCCAATCCCCATAGAGAAATTCTAGTGATATCCAGATAATATAACAGAGTTGAAACAAGGAATGGCAGTTCGAATCAGGGTTACCAGAATTAGGGATGACAATATGGTTATAAAATTTGGCTATCGGGTAGATTAAACTCACAGTCTGGTCTCACAGGAAGGTTATAATCAATCAGGATTTAGGTTTTTTTTTTTACTTTCTCTTGATAGCCAGATCTCAGAAGGTTTCACCTAATGGGGTAGGTTTTTCGAATGCCCAGTGCTTGGTCAATTAAGCGGGTGTTAAGTCTTCATCCATTCATTAGGGTTTCTTGCGGGAGTCACAAATAGAAGTTTCTTCAAATTGCCTCAATTCCTTGCTTGCAAGTAGCTTGAGGCGAGAGGGTCTGTAGACACCCCAATTTACAACCCCTATAAGAACCTTAAAGAAAACTCCCATAGAGTTCACATCGAGTCTAAAACTCATACACACACTAGAACATGCTTCAGGCATTTGTAGCACTACAAACAGAGCATTTGTAGCTTGAAAAGGCTTTTGTAGCACTACAAATGGGGCGTTGGTAACATTAAAAACGGGACATTTGTAGCGCGAAAAAGGCATTTGTAGCACTACAATGAAGCGTTTGTAGGACTACAAACGGGACATTTGTAGCACGAAAAAAGAATTTGTCACATTATAAACAAGGTGTCTATCGCGCAACAAACCACCACTGTTGTAGTTTGTGGAGCGACAAACCTCCCAAACACCGACATATGAACATGTCGCGCGACAATCGTCACACTGTTGCAATACGTCGCGCGACAAACCCTTCCAAGCACTATAAATAGGCCAACACCCCTATGTGTTCAAGATGACAAATCTTCACCACAAAATGACACGATTTTCACACCAAAACTCCTTTTTCTCCCTCTTTTATATTTTTAATCTTTAAGCCTTCTTTGGAAGCACTTTTGATAACATTTATTTTCGCAAAATTTTCGGATATAATCTTGGCACCAGGAGTGCCCCTTTTTAGAGTCAGACTATTGAAAATATTTCTCAGAGGAAAGATAATATTCGCCAGAGGTCTTATCTGCCATATTATATTTTCTCTCTTTAATTTTTATATATATCGTCAAGAATGTAACTAAAGTCTCTTTTAGTAATCAAATAATGTATCTGCATATTTGTTTTATTGCACTTTATTAAGTAGTTATAGATTTATTTAATTTTTAATTAAGTTTATCATACATACTTGTGTAATTTTTTAGAAGTATTATAAGTGAGTAGGAAGTTGGCTTGCTTTGGCCAACATAAATCGAAAGCATATACTTCTACCCTCCTCGTTTTAATTTTAATTAAGTTTATTATTTATTGACTTGTTATATCTGTTGTTTTGTCCACTTTGTAGCTGGATAAACTTATTGTCAAGTTATCAATATTTCATTATTTTCAATTTTTTTTGATAAATTCCTAATAAATTCAGTTGTAAAACTAGAAGAAGTAATGACATTATCATCCGGATAAAATTAAGTTTTCAAAACCTAGATTGATAAAGCTTACTTAGGAATTAAACTTAGATATATTATGTCTTTCATATAGACTAAAATGTATCTGATTCACTTTCCTCAAGAGTTAAATTTCATATCAAATCAATTCTGATAAGATCCGATCTTTTATAAATTAACCAAAGGAGATAATTTATATTGTTATCAGAGTAAACAATACTGAATCACTCTCATTTCAAAACAGATAAGATACAATTTTGTCACTAGTAATCAGATTTTGACAAACCAAATATCGGATCATGAAATACAAGGGTTTTATCCCTTTTTTCATTTTCCCCAAAATCAGGTTTTTATAAGATATTTTCAAAAAGTAGTAGAATATTAGTAAAAGCATCCATGTTTTTCAGAATAGAATAAACATATAAATTCCACTAGAGACCGAAAGAGCATAATGGGTGCTTAACACCTTTCCAAACCGTAACATAGTTCTTAAATCTTATAGAATCATGGTTTCGTAGACAAACATGTAAAGAAAGGCTTATCTGTAGTTTTTTCCCTTAAATAACTTTTTTGTCCATTTTCTTGTAAAACATACTGGCAACCCTGAACGAATTCACTTGCATCTAAAAAAAGGATAGAGGGACACCGATATGAATTATCAACACAGAAGCAAATGGAACAACATAATCCTTTTCGTTATTTTAGATCCCCAAGCTAGAGGATGAGACCTAGGGGTCACATTTGCAGATTCTCATGATATTTTTAGTGGTTTATATACTTTAATTATCTGATTTTGAGACTCATTATTTCTTAGTTAAGGTGTTGCCAAAGAGGATATTTTAAATTTATGTCATCAACCACTTCACTAATCATTCTAAGGATTAAATTTGTATTTATCAAATATGTCTAAATAGGATGGTTTGTCCTCCACCTAGACCTCCCAATCTTAGGAAAATGAAATGTTATGATTTATTGAGCTAAACTCTTTGTAGTTGGACATTTCCATAATTAAGTTAATTGCCTAAGGAAAACTGACAATGAGTTCTCAAATGCTTAGTTCAAATTTATGCCTTTTCTTTTGGTGTATATAAAGTTTGTATCTTAGTTGAACATTATATGCGAATGGGTTGCACTTGCTTCACACCATTTATTACAAGATAAAAAGGAGAGATACACTTATGTTAAGTTTTGCTTATACCCTTTCTTTAAAGAGCATTTATATGGGAGCGGGTTGCTTTTGCTCTACACCCTTTTGCTTAGAAAAGTTTAAGATACTCAACATTTAGGAATTTCATTGAGAACTTTGAAGGAGATTGATTATACATAACTTTGCAAAATGAATGAATTCTTTAATGCCTCATCTTTTTCTCATCAATTGATACATCACTTTAATTTTTATTGCAAGACTTTAAAATCAACCAATCAAATTCTCTTAACAAAGCCTTGGACTCGTAAGTACCACATCCTCTTTCCGACTATCCTTGTAGTTCGATATTTGTACTTATCAAATATATATTATAACTTGATAACCTATACTTGGGTACCTAAGTGCTGAATTATTTTCACTGCGTCAAGTTTTCGGCGTCGGGGATACGACGAAAGACAGATTATAGGTTTTGTATAGAAATCCTCTTTGTAAGCATGGCCATGCAATTCGAAGGACAAATGGAGCTCAAGTCATTGCCATGCAACTTGACGCATGTTTTCCTAGGTATTTCCGGAATCTACCCCATGGTAATCTCTTCTAAACTCTCAAAAAAGTAAGAGGTGAGGTTGGTAAGTATGCTTGGTAAACATAAGAAAGCTTTTGGTTGGACACTAACCGACCTCTAAGGGATTAGTCCTTTAATTTGCACTTACAAATTCCACTTGGAGAAAGAGGCTAAACCATCTAGGCAATTTCAAAGCAGTTTGAACCCAAATATGCAAGAAGTTGTAAGAAAAGAGATATTAAAATTGCTAGATGCTAAAATCATTTATCTAATCTTTGATAGCAAATGGGTAAGTTCGACCCAAGTTGTACCAAAGAAATTTAGCCTCACAGTAGTAAAAAACGAACAAATTAAATTAATTCTTCAAAGAGTCACCACCGGGTGGCTAATGTGTATTGACTACCGTAAGCTCAATGAAGTAACACGTAAAGACCACTTTTCAATCCCAGTTTTGGACCAAATACTCGAAAGAGTAGTTGGGCATGAGTTTTACGCATTCTTAGATGGATTTTGTGGTACAATCGAATTGAGATTGATTTAAATGATCAAGAGAAAACAACCTTTACATGTCTGTTCTGCACCTTCGCTTATCGAAGAATGTCCTTTAGTCTATGTAACGCACTGGTAACTTTTCAACAATGCATGCTAAGTATTTTTAGCAATTTAGTGGAAAGAACATTGAAAGTTTTAATGGATGACTTTACTGTCTATGGTAAGTCATTCGACAACTGCTTGACTAACTTTGAACAAGTTTTAGAAATATATGTATTATAATTAATGGTAATCTGGTTGAAGTGGGGTTTTGTAGCGAAGGGATGCACGGAGTGGGAAAGGGATTGAGATGGCTTAATGTGGGGGTTAGGGTGGGTGGTGTGGAGATGGATACTTTTCTTTCCATTTTATTTTTTATTTTATTTTATATTTTTTAAAGAATTTATTGGGAAGTACCCTTAGAATTCCTATAGAATTCTAAAACTGCGACCAATCCCCAACTCCAGAACCATAGCAAAAAATGAACGTAGCAAAACACATGCACCCTCATCGTAAATTATAGCAAGAGCTATATTTTTTTCTTCTCAGATGTAAAGGTAAGAAGTCATATATTAACGGATATAATTTTGTTATTTATACGGATGCATGGTAGAATTAGTTGTTAAAATATTGTCTTTTGGGTATATTTACATGACAATTAAAGTCATACCTTTTTAAACATATATATTTGGATGACTAAGTCATACATTGTTAAAAGTTAACATGATTATAAAATGAATATAAAGTATATATAGTTTCAATTTCTTGATGGTGATTCATTCAATTTTAAAAATAATAATAATGTTTTGATAACATAGATATTATTTTTATAATAGTAAAAGATTTTATAGTTTGTTAAATAAGATATTGGCGGAACATATGAAAGAGATATGTCCTAGGACTATTCATAGATTATGATTTGTACTTGGATATCTTATGCTTATTGTTATTAATAAAGTTTATTTATTTTACTTTATAATCTCTTGTAAATAATATTTATTAATACTAGTTCATCAAGTACGTGACTAGATTGTGGGATGCTAGTAATGTAATAATAATATTGTTTAGATGTCCCTAATCATGTATCAATAACCTAGGATCACATTGATATAATGATTAGAGTATGGGTCAGCTGATGACTATGTTCCACAAGTCATGGATATGGAGATATCAAGATGAACATACTGATACTTGTTAGGGAACAAAGTATTGGACTGACCCGCTTTGGGGACACTGCGAGGAGTGTTACATAATGTCATCAGTGATGTTCCCCATTTGTGATATCGTATTATCCTCAGACCTGAGATCGCCATGGTTACCAACATAGGGATTAGCATGTCAGGCATTATCAAACGTTGCTCTTGACCGAGTAATTATAAAGATGATGACCGAGCATACTATGAACTATGTAGAGGTATGTGGTTGATCAAGATGGGATTTGTCACTCTCATATATTGAGAGAGATATCGTTGGGCCCCTTGATAAGTGTAATTAATATTTGCATGGCCATGCACAAATGAGATGTCATTTGTTTTGGATTAATTATACTTAGAGATCAAGAAATAAAGATTGAACTATACAAGAATGACACTTGCCTAGTCTTGTGTTCAATCTAGATATCGATTGACAAAAGGAGTTAATGTGTGAAATATCAATTTAAGGTTGTGTCGTTTTTGACCTTTATACCCTTTGGATAATAGTAATGTTTTACTAGAAACCGCTTACTGTTCGTATAATAAAACGGGTTTTAATTGTACGGCCAAAGAGTGTAAAACCTACAGGGTCGCACACCAAAACGAGTTGGATCAAAACGAATTAAAACGGGCCAAGTTGGACTTGGGGCCAGTTCGTTTGTTGCTTAGGGTTCTCATTAGGGTTCCCTTATAAAAGGGAACCATTGTTCTTCTTGGCCGTTAATGAAATTGAGAGAGGCAAGAAAATTCGAAATAGCAGAGAGAACCCTAGAGGGCGCTAGTACACCAAGCAAGATCTCATCTCGTTCGTGTGTGCATACCGTAGAGGCGTCGTGTTTTCTACGCTAAGGACGACAACAACAGAAGGATCAGATCCATCCTGTTCGTTTCATTGACATCAAATCTCGATTAAGGTATGTCATCTGTCGATTTTATTGAACTGCATAGATCATAGGATTCAATGATTAGTGCGTAAATTAGTGTATGCGATGCATGATTAATGCTCTAATTTACTAACAACATAAATTTAAAAATATAAAATTTTAAATAGTATTAGACATATGATTAAATTGATTCAAGTTAATCAGAGAAGCTTTATTTGATAATCATTATTATTATTAAATTAAATTATTAAAAAGATTAATTGAGTTTTATTAATCCTTCTATTGTAAAATTTTATTTTTATATAGTAAGTAATATAAATTCTTATGTAAATAGAAACTTATGTACTGAAATTATGAATTATATTTCAAAAAAGTTATTATTATAAAATTATCAATTTTATTTCAAAATTTTATTTTAATGTTTAGTGAGATATATAAATAGGATTAATAACGATAAAGCAAATAGTAAAATTATTTGTTTTCCAAATAAAAATAGTTTTTGAACCCTGTAATTAATTTATCGAGAAATAGAGAAATATTCATAACAAGCTCCTATCAATTTAATAAGGATCTGTCTAACAAAAACAAAATTCAAAACACTAGTAAATTCATAAGAACTATGAAAAAAAGATGAGCGATTTACTGATATGTTCTTCCTACATTTTTCTCTTTTTTCATAGAGAAATATTTTTACATTTGTCTAAATAATTGAATTATATATATATATATATAACACAAACAGTGAAACATCTCTCAAGGGTCCTTTTAGCTGGCGCGCTGATTTTATAATTTCAATAAACAATGATATAAATGTTTATTATTAATGCTACGTACCATTATTGACACATAAAGCTTTTAGACTTGTACTTAATTTACTGCCTCTAGTTTCAATCAGGTGTGGGATAATATTAATAAGGTTAAATGATCAAAAATAGCAACGAACTTTACCCCAATTTTCACTTAGATCATTAAACTTTTTTGCGTAGCAATCATAGTAACAAATTTTGCCCCGTTTATCACTTAGGTCCCACCGTTAAGTTTTATTAACGGAATGCTGATGTGGCTGTTGAGTGGGCACTAAATTAATGATGTGGCTTTTTTTTCATAAAATAATGACGTAGTATATGATGACTAGAATTTTTCCGGCCATTTTCTATCTCCGGCCACCTCCATTTTTTCCGGCCACCAACATTTTCTATCTCCGGCGACTCCATTTTTTATCTCCGCCACCTCCATTTTCTCCGATCATTTTCATAAAATCTAGTACCAATTCGAACATTCAATTTTCTCGCGAGGTAAATTTAATTTTCCCTTAATTTCTAGCAGAGCAAAATCTATATTCCTAAAATATGTTGTGTTTATTTTAATGCTGTATCTAGATCTATAATTCTCCGTCTAATTGTTTAATTACTTGTTTTCTCGTTTATGATTTTGCAGCATAGTGTTTTCAATGAACGCGATGAAATTCATCATCGCAGAAAACAAATTCTTCAGATAAATTTGAACCGAAATTTGATGGATTGAAATTTATTGAAACATTGGTTGGAAAAAAATTTATTGCAGCATAGTGTTTCCAATGAACGCGATGAAATTTCTTCGGAGAAAATGGAGGTGGCTGGAGATAAAAAATGTTGGTGGCCGGAAAAAAAGGAGGTGGCCGATGGCCGGAGATAGAAAATGGAGTGGCCGGAGAAAATGGAAGTGGCCGGAGATAGAAAAGAAAATGTTGGTGGCCGAAAAAAATGGAGGTGGCCGATGGCCGAAGATAGAAAATGGAGTGGCCAGAAAAAATGGAGGTGGCTGGATATAGAAAATGGCCGGAAAATCCTAGTCATTATATGCCACGTCATTAATTTAGTGCCAACTCAGCAGCCATATCAACATTCTGTTAATAAAACATAACGGTGGGATCCAAGTGATAAACGGGGCAAAGTTTGTTGCTATGATTGTTACGAAAAAAAAGTTCGATGACCTAACTGAAAGTCGGGGTAAAGTTCGTTGCTATTTTTGGTCATTTAGCCTATTAGTAATAACCGAAAATTAAATTATATTTAAATATTGAGATTATTTTATCAATTTTTGTTAACAGAATTAGCGTAGGAGATTTATGTCAAGTCTTATAATTTAAAGGTAAACTGTTAGAAGATAATTCAAAGAATTTTATTGTGTTTCACCACAAAAAAAAAATACAATAATTCATTTTCAATGGAATAGAAAATAAGGAGAAAATAGAACGTCTACGCACTCTAGAATAAACACCAAAATTTGAAGGTTTCAGAAAAAACTAAAAAATTATTTTTGAATTACTCCATAGATGCCACCTATCGATCAATGAATTTTAACATTAAAAACAACTTATACTAAATTACAATTGACTACAAATAATAACTTATGCCACAAGAATTTGCGGAATATAACCAATGAAAATAGATTGTAAGATATATTTTTTCAGTTTACTCCTTCCTCCAAATTAGCAGAGGAACTAAATCAATAAACATAGCTTCTTAATTAGTTGTAAAATTAGTCCATCTAAAAAAATTGGGAATCCAGTCCCATTTTTCATTTTTTTTAAAGTCGTACAAATATTAGTAGATATAATTTTGTTATATATGGATGTCATTATATGATGAGTTGTAATATTTTATTTTGGTTTATTTGCATGACAATTGTAGTTAAACTTTTTTAACCATATATGTATGACTATTCGAGTTATAGTTTTTTAATCATATTTACATGAAAATTGGAGTCAATACTTTCATAAAAATTAATATCTTTCTAAATAGAATGAATGTTAACTATATATATATTGAATGACTTATGAAATAGTAAAAAAAAAAATTAATGGGTGTAAAACCAAAACACTAACCGTAAATTACACCTTTCTGAAATATATATTGATAATTTTGTTTTAATTTTAGAAAAAGGAAGTTAGAAATTTAAAATTAGTTTTATTGTAAAAATAAAATATTTTAATTTCTTATTGAGATACTGGTGGAAGCTAAATTTAAAAATATGTTATGATACTAGTATTTTATTATATAACTTTTAAATATATAAAACTAGTATGAAAAACATTTTAGAATAGAGATATTTTAATTTGTGGTTATAAATTGTTATATTCCAAGAGCTATAGACAGGAGTGGTTTACACCACGAAAATGTCGTATCGCGTTAACTCAAGTATAGTTCCGTCAAGTACTACTATAATCTCGGTATGTCCAAGTGTCGATCTACAAGGTTTGTTTGACTCAAGTATAGGGCCGTCAAGTAGTAATAAGTGTCGGTCTACAAGGTTAGTTTGAAAGAAGTAGTATAGATCACAAATTAAATGATTTTCTGATTTTGTAAAGTAGTGGATTTTGAAATTATGTAAATATAAATTAGCCATCATAAAAAATGCTAAGAAAGCACTACGGTATATGGAAGCTAAGCAACTGATTCTCGTATAAAGTTAAATCGAGATAGTAATGATAAATTTATCAATAAAAGGTTCAACAATGAGCAAATATTTGTAAACAACAATGAGCAAATATTTGTAAACTCATTATTCAAATGGTAGAAAACTAGATTATGAATCCATATAGTGGAATGAGACCAAGTTTAGCTAATGGGTCATTACTTAAGCAAGAAAATGATAAGTCTAAACATCACAAATAGTGTATAAAATTACTCAAAATATCAAGTAAGTCAAAGCTAAGCATAACAAATTTATGTTATATCTAAGAAGCTATATCCGTCGTTTAAAATAGCTTGATTAAAAACCCTTATATACCCACAAAACATATTAGCAATGTTGATAGTAGTAACAACAGGGGTCAAATCCACGGAAGTTGTTTGTTTAGCAATCAATGAAAACAAGATTGAGTAAATAATAGATTTAGAATAAAAACCATTTTTTTGTTTTTGTGAAATGCTTATTTTTCTTAAGAATAATTTTATAATAAAATGAAATAAAAGTGGAGAAAGTGGTTTTGGTGAAATAATGTGTAGGGATTTCAAGGGTTAAGAATCCATCACCAAATTATCAACGGATATAGAATGATATATTAGTGCACATATATACCCAAAATAAATTCTAGACTAGTTTGATTAAATGGAATCACCTAAGGTATATAGAGTGAACCTAAAAGCTAATCAAATAGTATTTGACAATTTATTTGTTTATAAGAGATTTTTCCTTTCAAGATCTATATTTTCTTGTTTTAGAAATAATAATAATACGAGGTTGTCACTTACTCACATTAACACCCAATAATTAGAAGATAAATTTGCTAAATAAAATGAACTTAAGAAAATCATATGGTATGTATCTCATCTCTTAGTCAAATATAAAAACCAAAATTGGATCACCTATGGTATGTAGGATAATCCAAAGATCTTATTTAAGAAAAATCACAAATTAGTGTATTTATGCAATACTATAAAATTCTAAATTACAAATAAAAATGTAGCTTTAGCTTATCCCTTGAAAGGGAAATTAGCCTTCCATAGAGATAGAAGAACAAAATATATAATAAAATGGCTCTTTGAATATCTCCAAATATGTGAGTAAAGTGATACAATAATTTCTCTCTACACCAAGCTCTCCAATATGTTTCCCTTAGCTCAAAATGGATGAATAAGGTGAGGGGGATGGAGCGTGTAAGGGAAAATGGTGGAAAATTGTCTAAGGAGTGGAGTGATGGCTTAGGGGTTGAGTTTTGGTGCTTCAAAGAGAGTTTAAAATATGAGAATAGGCCTCACACACTTCTGGATTATTTTTTTCTTTTTTTCCTTTTGTTGCAGGAATTTTGGACTGCAATTTCAAATCTCGAGATGGCCGAATTTGAAAAAATGCTAAACTGAAAATTTGTAGCTCTCAAAATTCTATTGATTTTAGGCTCAAGAAATGTATGATTCGGAGTCCTGAGCAAAAAGTTATGCTTTAAAACTATCCGAGCAACTTTAGGTGTCTTGTCTCACAAATTCAACAAAGTTAAGTATTTAATTACTTCAATTGAGACTAGGATCTGTAAATCAACTAAATGTCAACATTAGATAATATAATACAATTTTTGACACTTAAAGTTAAGCATTTGAAAAAATATAAATAACAGTTTTAGGTGCTTATCAGGATTTTCAAGAACTCATTGTAATTCCTAGCTACAAAGAGATAAAGAATCCAGGGGGGATACAAGCTTTCAAGAGCTATAAAAGTGTATTATATTTCAATTTATGCTAAAAAACTAAACATACATGGCATATAAAGTCTAATCATCCTATAAAAATACCTTATAAACTTGAATAATGGTAGATTTAAAATGAAAGAAGAATTCACAATTATTTATCAACATTTAAACATGAATTGAGTTAAAAAATCATCCAAAATCATATTGCAAATTTCTTTTGTAACCATAACAAACAAACTTCTCCATAATAATCGTAAAAATAAATATTATAGAAGAAGACATGCATCATTCTTATAAAAATGTAAACTTACAAGATGAGGTCTCTCTTTTTTCTCTCCTTTGATCTCACAAAACCTAGCTAACTTAGCTCACAAGCTAAGCTTTAATATATACATACTAGAGTATTACAAAATATCTAAGTAAATATCTAAAATAACTCAAAACCACAAAATAGCCAAAACTAGTGTGAAATGGCCAATCTAGTGGTACATGATCGATCATGAAGGCAGGGAAAAAGGCTTTGGACTAGCATGGTCGATCATGGAACCAAGAAAAAGAGAAATCTATCTTCAAATACTTCCAAACTTGGTCTTGATGAATCAATTGAAGTGCATAACATTCCACACCTATGAACACATGAACCAACTACAAAAAGTGCCTTTTCAAGCCATGTTAAATATAAAATATGCTATGGCACTAATCATAAGATAAGTTAGTAATTCGGTAAAATAAGGGAATTAAATGTGTCAAATAACTCTGACAAAAGGCATATAAATGACAATATTATGCCTTAATTGAATTTTACATTTTATTTGCTTTTGAACACTACTACCAGTTATGTAGAACAATGTAGTGTTTTGAAAATAAATGTAATAATTGATAATTGGATTAGATAAAAAAATTATTTAATCAAAGATTCCTATTAGTGTCCTTTTATTAATATTTTTTTAACCTATTTATAGAAATTATGTTAACCTATTTATTTGTATATATAATCGTGATTTTGTTTCCACCCACTTAGTTAGTATTTTCATCTCACTTATAATTTTATGCTTAAATATTTTTACATAATTTCAATTTGTAAATTCACCCCGCTAACTCTTCGATCTTCTGCATGTAAACACACCAATTCACGAACCTCACGTTTGAATTCATATTTTCTAAAGCCGCATTTGCATTTTTTGGGTGCATCCAAGCTCAATATGGAGTTATTTTCAGTTGAGTGTGTGGAGTTTGGGCCCAAACAATAAGTTAGGAGTGAGTTGTTGCTTGGAGCTATTATCGTGCTACAAGTGGGAACCCCACTTGTCGCTTGGCTGTTGTCGCGTACGTGGGTTGTTGTGTGGGAGATGTCGTTTAGTGCATCCTTTAACCTATAAATTGGTGGTCTTTGCTTTATTTTTAGGGGAAAAGACTTGAGGTCTTGTTTATGATCATTCCAGAGAGTTTGAGTATGTTTTTCAAAGTGTGAGAGTTTTAAATAGAGAAACCTCTTTTAGAATAAAGAAGAAGGAAGAATTCACAAGGAAAAGAAGAACGTATCTTCACAATTTAGGATCCTCTGAGAGACTTAATTAGTTCCTATATGGACTAGTTTTGTGGCCATGCATGTGAGATTCGAATACGAGTAAATTCATAAAAGAAATTAAAATAATAAGCAATATAACAGTTAAGAATTATATTTTTCTAGCTAACATAAAGCATATATTGCCCGTGATGGTAGTAAGGGTTAGTAATGTAATCTCTTTATTTGATAAGAAAAAACAAATAAACTCTCTAAAACAAAAAAAGAAAACAAGAGCGTGTTGAGCTAGACAATTATATAATTACATTATATATATATATATACTTTCCATTTTCAACCCTCGCAAAACCCTAAACTTTCTAAAATAGCATAAGCATTGAGTTGAGAATTCATTAGGATCACTCAAAAACCCTAAGAGCTTATCCATGCACAAAAGGCCCAATATGCAAAGTTGGGGCACAACAAAGGGCCCAAGGGTCGCACATCACCAGTTTTGCGTTATCGCCCTACACTGCTCTTTTGGGCTAATATCGTGCAACATTTTTACCCGCATATATAGGGTCCTAAGCCTAACATATTCAAAAATTGAATTTCCAACAAAAAACCGCTAAAGAAATCGTCAAACTTCTCAATATTTTTAAAGTGTTTTTCTTAGATAAACTCTGCGAGTTCTCCAAGGAACTTCTGTTGAAATTTGATGAATGATAGACTCATAATATTGTTATTCATATGCTCATTTTCTGAGTCGTTTGACGCGTTGATTTCTTTAAAATTTCCCAATTTGTTAACTTATTTCGCGATTAGTCTCGTAGCACTTTTATATCTAACATTGCTTGGAATTTTTTATTTTTTATCTTTGTTATTTTGGTGCTACTAAATCTCAAGAAATGCATTGGACAAGAAAAGAATGATCTAGACCCATGTTTGTTACTGTGAGAATCTGCAAATGCGACCCCAGGTTCTCAGCCTCTGGTTTGGGAGTCTGAAACATCGAAAAGGATTCCGTTGTTCTATTTGCTTTTATGTGTTGATAATTCATATCGGGTGTCCCTTTATCCTATTTCTAGATACAAAAGGGTTCGTTCAGAGTCACCAGTACATTTTACGAGAAAATGGACAAAACAGTTGTGTAAGAGAAAAGAATACATATAAGCCTTTCTTTACATGTTTGTCTATGAAACCAGGATTCTATAGGGTTCGGGAACTATATTACGGTTTGGGAAGGTGTTAAGCACCCATTCCGCCATTTCGGTCTCTAGTGGTCTTATATGTTTATTTCATGTTGAAAAACTTGGATGCTTTTACTGACAGTCTACTACTTTCTAAGTGAAAACCCTAATTTCTAGGGAAAGCGGGGAGAGGGATGAAAACCTTTGTGTTCCGAGATCCAGTGTAAGGACTACCATTGCTCCACTATTCCTCTCTGGGAAGGCTTTTAATCTTCTCACCTTAGGTGGGAGGACTACCATTGCTACACTGTGCCTCTCTAGGAGGTCTTTGTTCTTCTCGCCTCATATGGGAGGACTACCATTGCTCCTCTGTGCCTCTCTGGGAGGGCTTTGTTCTTCTCGCCTCAGGTGGGAGGACTACCATTGCTCCACTGTGCCTCCCTGGGAGGGATTTTAATCTTCCCGCCACATGTGGGAGGACTACCATTGTTACATTGTGCCTCCCTGGGAGGGCTTTGTTCTTCTCGCCTCAGATAAGAGGACTACCATTGCTCCACTGTGCCTCTCTGGGAGGGTTTTTAATCTTCTCGCCTCAGGTGGGAGGACTACCATTGCTACACTGTACCTCTCTAGGCGGTCTTTGTTCTGTAAAAAAGAAAGAAAATTGCCTCTGGGAGGGCTTTTGTGAGTATTTTTGCCTCTGGCGAGGGCTTGTGTTGTACTCTGGTGAATTTGATTGTCTCTCTTAGATTGCTAGAGTGAGAGAGAGAAGTTTTGCGAGGGTGAAAAGAGTTTATCAGGAGTTTAATCTCTATCGGGATGTTCATTTTCCCGTATCTTTTTGAAGTTTTACTCATGTTTTTCTCGAGTGGAGATACTTCTCTCAGAAAGCAGTTTTTGGATTTCTTTTTTCTCTTCGCAGAGTGATTATTCGAGGTTTTCCAAATCATCTCTTCTGTACCGTGATAAAAAGAAAATTTGTTTGAAAGTTCAATCTCTGACCTCTGTTCTCTTTTTTAGTTCTCATTTTTTTGGTGGGCCCACATCGTTTTCTGTTTTTTGATGCCCTTATTTATCCCTATTTTGGGGAAGACTTTTCCCAAACTTCTCTGTTTTTGACCGAGAGTCTTTTTATCCCTTTATCGTGATCAGGAGCCTTACTCATCCAAAACGAAGCCCTAAGCCGATTTTTGGCCTAGCTGTCACTTTTGGTGTGGCTCTTCCTGTCACTCTACTTTTCTGTTTCTCTCGCTTGCTCAAGGCGCTCATGCGAGTTCTTTCAATTTTTTCTGTTCCCGTCTTATTTTGATATTTTGCTTTTGATGATCTCGGTCCTTCTTGGGAGATCAGAGACTACTTTAACCGTTGTATTTTGTTCTCGCATTTTCGGAGAGATGATTTGGAAGTCTTTTCCTCGAATTTTTATCATGAGTGTGCGGTTTTCAAAAAGATTTCCGAAAAAAAATGCTTTTCTGAAGTATTCCTGCATGAGAAAAAATGAGACAAAGGTCAAAAAATCACGGGAGGGGACAAAATGTTGTGCGACATTTTGGTGGAGGGCTGTTTGTCGTGCGACAAAGAGCCTGTTTGTCGCGCGACAAGCTGAACCAGTATATAAACCCCTTGCTGAGCTCATTCCACCTCATTATCTCCTATCTCTTTCTCTTTCTCTCATCTCTCAAGCGCGGAAGTTCTGCCGCTTTTTCCACTTTTTCGACTTTCTCACTACTTCACTTATACACAGATGGACCCTGCACAGCCCGATAGACTGGAGGGTGACCAGGAGGAGGTCACCTTTACCGATGCCCAGGGCGTTCTCCGGTGCAGCCGTCACCATGATGACTGGGCGGACCTTGACTGGTACGGCGAGGATGGGGTGGACCTCAGTCGGGCGGTAGTCTACCGAGATGTTACCCGGGCTGCTCCAGTCCCAGATGCTCCTTGGCTCTTGATGGAGCCAGTTTCTCATGAGATCCGTTGACGGTCTCTGGTATGTCTTATTTTCATGTATTTTATTATTTGTTCGATTATTCCTGTCATTTCCTGCATGTATTTAAACAATTCTTATGTTTAGTATGCATGTCTGCCTAGAAATGACATCCGATTTAGTGAACACATACTTTTTACTTGTGATACCCTTTAGGTTTAAAAAATTACATAATTTTACCCTCATAACCCTATAACTCTAGTAATTACACCAAAGTACCCTCAGGTTTTGGAAAATTACATAATTTACCCTTATAACCCTATAACTCTAATAATTACACCAAAGTACCCTCAGGTTTTGGAAAATTACATAATTTATCCCTATAACCCTATAACTCTCATAATTACACCAAAGTACCCTCAGGTTTTGGAAAATTACATAATTTACCCTTATAACCCTATAATTCTCATAGTTACACCAAAGTACCCTCAGGTTTTGGAAAATTACATAATTTACCCTTATAATTCTATAACTCTCATAATTATACCAAAGTACCCTCAGGTTTTGAAAAATTACATAATTTACCATTATAACCCTATAACTCTCATAATTACACCAAAGTACCCTAAGTTTTTAGAAAATTACATAATTTACCTTTATAACCCTATAACTCTCATAATTACACCAAAGTACCCTCAAGTTTTGAAAAATTACATAATTTACCCTTATAACCCTATAACTCTCATAATTACACCAAAGTACCCTCAGTTTTTGGAAAATTACATAATTTACCGTTATAACCCTATAACTCTCATAATTACATCAAAGTAACCTCAGGTTTTAAAAAATTACATAATTTACCCTTATAACCCTATAACTCTCATATTTACACCAAAGTAACCTCATATTTTGGAAAATTACATAATTTACCCTTATAACCTTATAACTCTCACAATTACACCAAAGTACCCTCAGGTTTTGGAAAATTACATAATTTACCCTTATAACCCTATAATTCTCATAATTACACCAAAGTACCCTCAGGTTTTGGAAATTTACATAATTTACCCTTATAACCCTATAACTCTAATATTTACACCAAAGTAACCTCGGGTTTTGGAAAATTACATAATTTACCCTCATAACCCTATAACTCTCATATTTACACCAAAGTAACCTTAGGTTTTGGAAATTTACATAATTTACCCTTATAACATTATACCTCTCATATTTTACCCCTATAACCCTATATTTATATATACATCACTCTTTGTTGTCTGCAGTGGGTTGGCCGAGGTTGGGGTTCTCCCAACACTATTTCCTTAGAGTGGCGACATGCACCGGCCCCTGTCCAGGAGTTGCTTCTTGCGACTCCATTTGGCCCTCTTTTCGATGCCTTCCCGGAGCGGGTGTCTAGGACGACTGTGTTGTTGTCGGCTCTGGCTTCTCACTGGTGGGACACCACTCACACCTTCCATTGGAGCTGGGGGGAGATGACGATGACCCCCTGGATCTATTTGCTCTGACTAGGATTCTTTCAGGGGGTTCTCTATCTAGATTGATGTCCCTTTGCGTCTGACGGCGGAGGGTATTGTGGGCGCACTTGGGTGGTTTCCTGAGTGACGGAGTTCGGGCGATACAATCTCCCGAGCGGTTCTAGTTAGGCGTCTGGCCACAGAGAGAGCCCGGCTAGTCACTTCAGGGGTGCCAATGACCCCGCAGGAGGCACGTCAGTATGCCCGTGTCCTTCTTCTGCTGACACTTCATGACTTGTTCGAGGCCGTGGGGGGACACTGCCCATCTCTGGTGGCTGCCTTATCTTCGGGATTTCGACATAATGTTCGATTATGACTGGGGCGGCTTTATCCTTGCTGTTCTTTATGACGCTATGGACATGTTTCCCGTCATTTAGCCCTGAACCTCAAGGGCTTCTCATTGCTGTGGGAGGTACATACTTTTGTTCACTTATCCTTGTTTCAGTCCTTTAAATATTATCTGTTGATTGTTGCTGATATTCTTTACGTCTCCTCTTCAGACTTGGTTCATGGCTTATACCATCTAGATCGCGCCCAGGTGGATCTCCTCGTTGAGAACGAGGATCAGTTTCCTCTTCTCTGCTAATTCATTGCGAGGAACTACAAGGCTCTTTATGTGTACCGGACTCGGGAGACCGGAGCTGCTGCCGTCCATGACCTGTTGGAGGAGCAGGTAAATATCTTAGTATTTTCTCTTTTCCAAATAAATAAATAATAGAAAAATAGAAATAACTAAATGAAGTTTTATTCTCTTTTCAGATTGAGTGGACTCCTTGGGGTGATCTGGGTCTTCATTTTGGATACGGCCGTGCTCTGACCGCCTCGAGAACCAGGCAGCTTATCAGGGATGAGTACGGCCTTCATTTTTATTTGGGCGAGAGGGTCATTTGCTAGCATACACCGGCCCAGTGGCCTCGAGTTCCTTCATTCCTGCCAGTTCTGATGAGGCGGACGGGCGAGATCGACCCGGTGACGGTGCAGGCGTTAGTCGACGGGCTCGATTTTTAGACATTCACCGAGGAGGGAGATTATGCTGCCTTCGCTACCCGTTACTTGATGAAGGAGTGAAAGGGGACTCGAGGGAGGGTCTTGTACGAGAGGTATCGGGCGTTGGGTGGCGACCCCAACTATATACGAGCACAGACTCATTTGTCCAGGACGGTCCCCGGTCAGCTGCCGCCTGTCCCTGATCAGAAGGACAATTTTTTGGATTCTAATGACGATGACCCTGAGGGAGAGAGGGACATAACTGCTGCTGCCGAGGGCGATGATGACAGGACTGAGGGAGGTGAGGTAGGTGGGGAAACGGCGGTTCCAAAGCATCCACCTCAGATGATGCCTAGAGAGGAGCAGCATGCTGAGGGTTTCGCGTTTCCTACCGGTCCGTCGATATCCCCGGGGGTAGTTTTTAATGTTGCTGAAAGAGGGGCAGCAGCTTTTTCTGAGCGGTCCTGGGAGCTTGAGGACTTCGGGGCCGACTATGAGCAGTTTGGGCAGACCTCTCCTGCTGTCGCTGCCACTCCTTCTAACGGGGTCCCACCTCTGAGGGCGACTGCCATTGCTGATCCTCCGGGTGTCCGTACCTATGCCACACTGACTCCTCTTTCATCGGCTGCTATGGGCCCTCCTGCCCGATCTCCAGGTCTTGGTGGCTCATCTTCTCGACCTTCTCTGTTCCCGATCCGTGAGGAGGGTGGGTCTACTTGTGCGGAAGTACCGGCGGGTCCATCCGTTCCTCTAGTCGACATCACATCCCTTCCTCGGGATATTACCTACGTTAGTGCCGGTCTTTGCCGCTATACCCTGCCTGAGGTATGTCCGTTCTTTTTCGTTCTTATGCTGTTCTTTTATATCTGTTTATCTCAAAAAATGTGCTAATTCCATCTCTTATGTCTTTTGCAGCGGGTGAGTGTTCTTGTAGCAGATCTGAGAGCTCTCCATGCCCAGTACCTCTACAACTAGAACCTCCTCCAGTTCATTGGTCGGGATCCTACGGCATACATGTGCGATTACCAGAGGGAGATCGACGTGTCTCTACGGGTGGAAGACCCTCTGTCCTCCTCTCGCACCCGGTCAGAGTCTCGAATGAGCAGTAACCAGACCTCTAAGTGTTCACGGTCTTCAGTGATCCACCCTACAGCTCCGGTTCAGTCGACAGGGCTGTCTCAGGCAGCAGTTCATCCTCATTCAGATGTCCCAGCGGTCGATCCTACTCCGGAGGAGGGTTCTGCATTTAAAGTTTAGACATATATGTAGTTTTACTTTTAGATATTTAGACAGAGATTTAGTTTTGAAAACTGTTCTTTTATTGAATTTATGAAAAATTCTTTATTTGTGTCTGATGATATTTATTCTTTATCTGTGATAAAAGAAATAATTTTATATGAATCAGTAATTTAGGAGCCATACCTTGTAATGCGGTGTTACTTAGGGTCCCTGCAAAAGAACAAAGTGCGCACAAATGCATACAAAAGTGATTCTTTTGGCAAAACCAACTCTTACGTGTAAGAAAATGTTAAAAACAGGGTATACCAAAGAGGATTGTCACGCGACAATCCCTCCTGGATATGGGTTTGTCGCTCGACAAACAGGTATAGGACCCTTTTTTTTGCTATAAATACACCCATCCTCCTTCTTTCATCCCCACACCTTTCCCAAAATGTCTTTTTATCGCACAAATTCTGATTTTTCTTATGTTGAAGCCCGAAATGCTTTGATAACTTTTGAGAATGGTTTGAACTTCGGTGCATTCAGTCCTTTAGCGGACTGGTGTCATTGTCCTGTGGATTTTTTCTTTTGTTAGGCACTTTGTATTTTTGGAGCCCTGCGGATCATCTTTTTCGTTTCGGGCTAGTGAGCTCTGCCCGACTTATGAGGAGTTTTCCTAGCTGTTGTGTTCTGATCTTCGTCTCCCGATGGCTGTTCCCATAGAGGAAATCGGTCCTCGAGATATGCTGATCACTCTGTTAGCCATTCCCCAAGCGGCCTGTGATAGTTTTATTATCGATGGGCTTCTTGACCTCTACAAAATGGTGAGGTTCTTTCATCGTTATAAAGAGAGAGCCTTTTATAGTGTGGGGCATACTGCGGCGGCCTTGATCTATCTTATTTCTGATATGCTACTGGTGACGGGCTCTTTTCGTGTTGATCCGACTATTCTGAGTTTGATTTACCATGCTAGGAATGGGGAATCTATAGTGCCTATTGTTCTTGTAGAAAATCTGAATGGTCTAGATGATCTTCAAAGGGGAGTTTCACCCTTCTTTAGGGGAAGCCCGTGTTTGCTATATATGTGGCTATTGGAGCGTTTTCGATCGGTGGGTTTCAACGGGGTTCGGCTTGACAACCTGACGCACTTCTTTCGTCGTCCTATCTTTGGGGCTTTGACCATGTCTTCCTCTGATTGGACGGTGTGGTTTTCAGAGAATTTTTGGGCTATTCGGTGGAACATTCCTTGGTGGAAACTGAGGGCGATGGTGCTTAGTACTGGGGGTAGAATTACGTTCGGCTCCGTGGGCTTTGGTTCACTTCCTGTTATCTCTCAGGACGTCTTCTTCGACAGTTCAACATTCCTCAGGACATTCCCCTCGGCCTGAACAACTTCTCTTTAGAGTCTAAGTTTGTGACCCCGTATGTTTCTTTATCAGTGGAGAGAATGTGGCGTGCTCGACTGACTCGTCAGTTCAACCATGCCCATTTTGGTGTTACCCGGCCCCTCCGAATTGACATCATCCGTTCTTGATGGGGGACTCTGGAAGGGGAGCTGATTGAAAATCCCTTCTAAACGGAGTGGTTCTGGTTTATGGATTCTGAGCCCACAGAGGAGAGCATCGTCTTTGCGTACCAGATCCTGGATGAGGCTCGAATTGATTTGGCCTCTGAGGACCCTGCTTGGCCAACCTCTAGGGATTAGGTTTTTTCTGTATGATGTATCTCCTTTGTAACTTTCGGTGTTCTGAACCACCTTAATAATACGAAGGACTGTTTAAGGGAAATAAATTTCTTTACAGTGTTTAAACCGGGCCTGAAGTCACTTCTCAGGTTACCTACGTTCCCCTTTTAATTTTTCAAAAATACAAGTTTGAGTTGGGGCTCAGGTTTACGTAGTTCTTATCTATACATATTACATCTATTGGTAATACTTCTTCAATCGATCCATGTTGATTGGTGAATGTAGTAATTGTCCGTCCAAGTCTGTGAGTATGGAGGCACCCCCTGTATCAATATTTTTGACGATGTATGGCCCTGTCCACTTCTGTCCGAACTTTCCCCTTGGGTCTCTGGCTGGTTCTCGAATTTCTTTCAACACGATGTCATTCTCATTGATACCCCGAGTCTTTACTTTTTGGTTAAATGTTCGAGCAATTCTCTTCTGATTCCCTTGGTGGTGGTACACTGCTCTCAATCTTTTCTTATCTAGCAAGGCCAGCTCGTTATAACGTGCCTGGACCCATTCCAGTTCATTAACTTGATTCTCTAGCATTATTTTGAGGGAGGGGACTTCTAATTCAACAGGGAGGACTGCTTCCATCCCGTATGTAAGGGAAAACAGGGTTACTCCGGTGGAGACCCTCTCGGTGGTGCGGTATCCCCACAATACATATGGTAATTTTTTCGGCCAGTCTCGACAGGTATTGGTCATCTTGCTTAGGATATTCTTCAGATTCTTGTTGGCGGCCTCAACTGCCCCATTGGTTTGTGGTGTATATGGCGAAGATCTGTGTCGGGTAATACTGTATTCCTCCATGACTGTATTAGCCTCTTCTTCGAAGTGAGTGCCGTTGTCCGAGATAATATCGTGTGGGACCCCATACCGGCAAATGATATTCCGTCTGATGAATCGGGCAACTTTTCTGGCGTCAAAGGTTTGGAAAGACTCGATCTCTACCCATTTAGTGAAGTAATCGATGGCCACTAGTATGAATTCATGGCCGTTGTTGGCTTTGGGCAAAATCTTCCCAATGATATCGATTCCCCAGGTTGCGAAAGGTCAGGGAGCAGTCATATTGTACAATTCTTTTCAGAGGAAGCTTCTGAGATTTAGCGTAGATTTGACACTTGTGACAACGGCGTACGTGGTTAACGTAGTTGTTCTGCAAGGTAGACCAATAATAACCTTGTCTGATGATTTTGCGGGCAAGTGTATGGCCGCTCATATGAGGTCCACAATCGCCCCCATGTATCTGATCCATCACTTTGACAGATTCTTCTTCAATGAGACATTGGAGATGGGTCCCGTTGTAGTTCCTCTTATACAGCCTTTCAGCACAAAGTATGAACCTTGATGCTAATCTCCTGAGCGTGACCCGTGTTCTCTTGTCTGTTTGCTCGGGATACTGATGGTTTTTCAACAGGTTCCAGATGTCATAAAACCAAGTGGTTGAGTCCCCACTTTTTTCATTCTCTACCTCAAGGGCCATGCAGTGTGCTGGTCCTGATCTTTTTTATACTGTAAGAGTTATTTCTTCTATCCCCTCTGGGATATCGATCATAGATGCCAGGGTTGTTAGTGCGTCAGCAAAACTGTTTTGTGACCTGGGGACATAGTAAAACTCTGAATGCTCAAATCTTCATGCGACATCTTCTAGTCGGGCAAGGTAAGGGACTAGCTTTTCATCTCTGATCTCCCATTCTTCTAGAACGTGGTGGACCACTAATGCTGAATCTCTGTACACTTGTATTCTCTTTATACCCCTTTGGAGCGCGATCTCTAATCCGATTATACAGGCTTCATACTCGGCCATGTTGTTGGTGCAGAAGAAGTCCAGACGATATAATACCGGGGAGTGAGTTTGGTCTGGAGAGACTAACAGGATGCCTATCCTGTTCCCATTTCGGTTGGCGTCCCCGTCAAAGTATAGTTTCCAGTCTTCATTGATCTCAACATTCATGATAGTTTCATCTGGGAATTCGGCTTCTTCTAACATGTCCCCCAATATTGGATTGTGGGCTAGGTAATCAGCTATGATCTTGCCTTTGACTGCCTTCTAGGTCATGTAGGTGATGTCGAATTCGGAGAGTAACAATAACCATTTTGCCATTCGGTTCGAGAGAGCTGGTTTTTCGAAGAGGTATTTCAGTGGATCAATTCGTGATGCCAGGATGATCGAAAAAACTAGCATGTAATGCCGTAGTTTCTATGTTACCTAGACGAGAGCGGTGCATGATTTCTCCAATGGCGTGTAGTTCATCTCAAATGGGGACAGTTTCTTGCTGATGTAGTAGATGGCCTATTCTTTTCGTGTATCGGTCAGATATTGGGCTAGCATGGCTCCTGTAGCCGAATCGATGACTGTTAGGTATAGGATTAGTGGTAGCCCGGTCTATGGTGGGGCAAATACTGGGGGTTTGAAGAGGTAGTCTTTGATTCTATTTAAAGCTTCTTGGCACTGATCATCCCATTCTCCTAGTGAAGACTTCTTTAGGAGTTTGAAGATAGGTTCGCAAGTCTGAGTAAGCTGAGAGATGAACCTATTGATGTACTGCAAATTACCGAAAAATCCCTGGACTTTTTTCTCGATGCAAGGCTCGGGCATTTCTCGGATAGCTCGAACCTTGGCAGGGTCTACCTCGATTCCTTTTTTACTGAGGACATAGCCCAGGAGTTTTCCCTTGGTTACCTCGAATACACATTTCTGCGGATTGAGTCTCATCTGATACTGGCGGAGTCGGTCAAAAAAGGCTCGTAAAGCTGGTACATGGCCTTCCCTCTCCTTTAACTTGATTATCATATCGTCCACATATACTTCTACTTCTTTGTGGATCATGTCGTGAAAAATAGCTGTAGCTGCCCTCTGATATGTTGCCCCGACATTCTTCAGCCAGAATGGCATAACAATGTAGTAATACGTTCCCCATGGCGTGATAAATGCTATTTTTTTATGGTGATCTGGGTGCATCTTGATCTGATTATACCCGATGAAACCGTCTACAAATGACTTCAAGGCATGGTTGGCGGTATTGTCTACTATCAAATCAATGTTGGGTAATGGAAAATCGTCTTTTGGGCAAGCTTTATTGAGATCTTGGTAATCTACACACATGCGGACCTTCCCATTTACTTTTGGAACGAGCACAATGTTGGCTAACCATGAAGGATACTCGATCACCCACAAGAACCCTACACTTAGTTGTTTCATCACTTCTTCTTTTACTTTCAGGGACCATTCTGGTGTAAGCTTCCTTAATTTCTGTTTGAATGGTCTAAACTCTGGCTTGGTGTGTATCTCGTGCATGACTATCTGGCTGTTCAAACCTGGCATATCAGCATAGGACCAAGCAAAGATATCCACGTACTTATTCAGAGTTTGTGTGAATTCTTCCCTTTCTGTCTCATTTAGACTTGCCCCAACACGTACTTCTTTCCTTTCCTCCTCCGTCCCAAGATTAATCACAAGAATATCTCCCTCCTCGCTTTGTATGCGCTGTTCCTCCCGCTCAGTGTGTTCATTTAATCTTTCTATCTCCATATAAGCAATTACAGAATCAGAACTAATAGGATACCGCAAAATAGAATCTTCTTCATTAATAACAGTGCTTACAGGTACAAGTTTAAAAAGTAAATCTAGGAGAGACTCCTCTTTAGCCCTACCCTCGCTCTTATCTCTTATCCTTACAATTTCACTCTTTCCCCCTTTTTCGGGTAATCTGGATCAGCATGTATTAAGTGTACAGGGTCATATCTTGGCTTATCATCCCCTAGAGCCATGACGTCGAAGAGATCTCTGATCATTTCTTCCTCTTTATCTTCCTCGTCTTCATTTTCTTCTTTTGGCCAGATCGTTAACTTGGTAGAGAAGCTGTGTATAACATTTTTCTTGATATAAAGGTCTTCTTCATAGAAGATTTTTCGTCCTGGCAGGTTATCTCCGTCGCTATTTCTCCAAGGCTCCTGAAAGCCGCAAAAGGGGAAGTCCTCTCATTCTCTGACAAAACATCCATTAAGAGAGCTAAAACTCGGATACTGATATCCTTGATCCCTTTTCTCTTAGTTGTCTTCTTCGGTGTGTTGGTACCCCAACCCTTCTTTTTCATGCCTCGTCACTGGTTCTAAGGCCTGAAGTAATCCTAGTTGCCCCATTCCCAGACTGGCTCCAGGCAAATATTTTATCATTCTTAGCATATTTGTGATCTTGGTGCTAAGACTGGGGATATTATCAGGGGGAAGATACTCGATTCTCTGGGTGGTGAGGGCTTGCACTGGAGTCTCGTAAAAAAAGCCTCCCAGCTGTATGCTTTGACTCCTGATGCCCAAGACAGGTAATTCTAAATCCGCCAAGGTCCTTTCAGGATCTCCTTAGATGGTGATTATCTTCCCTTCGAACGGTATTTTGATCTTCTAGTGTAAGGAAGAGGGGAGTGCTCATATGTCATGTAACCATGCTCTTCTCAACAGGAGGTTAAAACTGGAGGGGAAATCTATGATTTGAAAGTTGGCTAGGAAGTTTCTGGGACCGACCATGAGATCGAACTTTAGAGAGCCTAGAACAGCCCTTCTAGTGTTGTCATAGGCCCTGATGGTTACAGCTGATGGAGAAAGCTCTGAATTTAAGATACCCAGACATGTGGTTGTCTTCAAAGGGCATACATTTATGGTTGACCCATTGTCAATGAGGACTTGTGGCAAAAAATTTTCTCAGGTCCAGACAGTAATATGGAGGGCCAGACTGTGTTTCTTTCCCAGTGGGGATAAGTTTTCATCTAAGAATGACAGACTTCTTTGGACTGTAAGTGATCCGATCATGTTTGGCAATTGTTCTGGCATGGAATTTGGTGATATGATGGCCTTATCGAGGAGTTTGATGAAGGCAGTCCTGTGAGGTTTGGAGGCAACCAAGAGGCCCCAAATGGTGATGTGTGCCTGGATTTTCTTCAACTGTTCCAGTACTCGATCCTCTCTTATTTTCTTGGGAGGAGATGTTTTCTCGGCATCCATCGATGGTGGCTAATATACCCTTCCTGAATGGGTAATTTGCTGTATCCAAAGGGATGCTGGGTCTGATCCCTTTGAGGCTTCCGATAATTCTGGTTCCACCGACCAACTGAAAGTTTTGGGAGAGGTCTCTGTCATATAAATTGTCTCCTTGGGAAAGCCTCGGGGCTTCCATGGTTGTTTCTTCTTATCCTGGGTCCATCATATCCCAGATCTTCCGGGATTAGTTTTGATTGTAAGTGGTTGCGAGATCCCCTGATTGGCTTTTCCTAAACCCTGCCCGGGTAGAAAGTTCATCTTAGCCATCCATTGGTCAATTATCGGATTGAGGCCTGGGGCAACTTGAGCCTTTTTTGGCGGCACGGCGGGTGACTTGTAAGCTGGGTCGTCTCAGATGAGTCCCACAGGATCAAAACCTTCTTTATCGGTGGTCAAGGCGTTAATTCCCGCAGGTGAAGCGCGGTTGGGGAGGGGGTTGTTAGTAACATTGGGCCCGCCGGGTGCGGATATATTGAGTGCTTCTTACACTATATGTGATATCTGGACTCTTTATTATCTTTCTCAAATGATAATCGATAAGTTTACAAATTTATTCCATAAACTTCATCCGTTTCATTGTTAGGATTCATTTTTTAATTTTCATTCTTTAAATCATGAGATTTCATACACTTGCTTATGTTAAATCTTTTTACGATGAGTTTGTCATACCTATCTCGGATTAGCTTCATCGGGAATAGGTTGCTTTGCTTCATACCCGTAGCTAAGAGGTAGGAATGACAACTTCGTCTCTAGTGGAATGTCGTTTGTCTCGTTCTTGATATACCTTCGATCCGGGAATGAGTCGCCTAGCGTCGCACCTTTTGCTATTGAGAGATACACCAACATTTCCCATATCTCGAGAAATCTTGTGTTGAAATCTTTGTATGAGCCAACTATCATCGTTTCGTAAATCATAACTAACCTCCACTTACCTTAGTGCCTTCTTATTATTTTTCACAACCGATTTAGATTTACGTTGTTCGATTACAAATCAAACTTACAAAACCAGAAAAATCAAAAAATCTGTAATCCATTCCATTGCTTTTCGACTATCCATGTGGATCAATACTCGGACTTCCGAAACTATATTACAACTTGACGTGCTTGCACTTGGGCTACCACAACATGAGATTATATCAGCGTTACTTACGTAAATAAAAACTTATATATATGTTGAACTTATGAATTGAATTTTAAAAGTTATTATTTGGAAATTATCAATTCTCTTTTAAAATTTTATTTCAAATTTTTATTTTAATATTTGGTGAGATATATAAATAGGATTAATAATGATAACTTGAATATTAAAATTATTTGTTTCTCAATTGAAAATAATTTTGGTGCCTTACAATTAATTGAAATAGAAAAGGAAAATATCCATATCAAGCTCCTACCAAATTAATAATTATTTATTAATTAATTTATGTCAGACCAAAAAACTATTATTTGGAAGTATCTGTCTGATATAAAAAGAAAATTCAAAACACCGCTAAACTTATGAGAATTATGGAAAGAAGATGAGCGATTTAGTGACAAATTAATAATTATTTATTAATTAATTTATGTCAGACCAAAAAACTATTATTTGGAAGTATCTGTCTGATATAAAAAGAAAATTCAGAACACCGCTAAACTTATGAGAATTATGGAAAGAAGATGAGCGATTTAGTGACGTGTTCTTTCTATATTTTTTCTTTTTACAAAAATAAATAAATTCTTACATTCGCCAAAACTATTGAACTGTATATATATATAAGAGAAATGTAAACATTTCTCCAGAGTCCTTTTAGGTGGCGCCGGAGATTTTAAAATTTGAATAAGCAACGATATAAATGTTTATTACTAATGCTATGATTATTTGAACATAAAGCTTTGTGGGCTTGTATTTTGATTTACTGCCTGGTTCTAATCACTTCTGGGATACTATTAAAAATAACCGAAAATTAAATTTTATTTGAATATTATATGGTCAAAGAATCCTATTCATCATATGAAATGGAATAGAGATCATTTTATCAATTTTTGTTAACATAATTAAATAATTTCAAATACTTACATAGAAAATAATTCGAGGGACTTTATTGTGATTCACCACAAAAATAAATACAGTAACTGATTTTCTATGGAATTTTTTAAAAAAGGAGAAAATAGAATGTCTACGCACTCTAGAATAAATACAAGAATTTAAACGTTTCGGAAAATACTAAAAAAAATATTTTCGAATTACTCAATAGATGTCCCCTATCGATCAATGCATTTTAACATTAAAAACCACCTATACTAATTAAATTACAATTGACTATAAATAAAAACTTATGCTATGAAAATTCGCTGAATATAAAGAATGAAAACGGATTGTAAGATAATTTTTCTCATTTTACTCCTTCCTCCAAATCGCCAGAGATATTAAATCCAAAAGTTTCTTATGTAAAATTAGTCCACCTAAAAAAAAAATAAGGAATCCACATCCATTTTTCATTTCTCAAAAGTTGTACGGACATTAGGTATAATTTTGTTATATATGAATGTCATTATATGATGAGTTTTAATATTTTCCTTTGACTTATTTGCATGACAATTGTAGTTATACTTTCTTAATCATATTTGTATGACTATTTGAGTTATAGTTTTTAATCATATTTGCATGAAAATTGGAATCATACTTTCTTAAAAATTAACATCTTTCTAAATAGAATGAATGTTAACTATATAAATATTAAATGACTTATGAAATAGTAAAAAATATATTAACTGGTGTAAAACCAAAACACTAAGTCTAAATTATAAAAAGGAAGTTAGAAATTTAAACTTAGTTTTATTGTAGAAATAAAATATTTTAATTTCTTGTCTAGATACTAGTGGAAGCTAAATTTAAAAATATGTTATAATGTTTGCAATTTATTATATAACTTTTAAACATATGAAAGTAATATGAAAAAAAATTGCAATCCAGATATTTTAATTTGGTGTTATATATTGTAATATTCCGCGAGTTATAAATAGGTGTTGGGGTAAGGTTTGATTTTTACATTTTACCTGTTTTTGTCAAACGCTACTACTAGTCATGTATAACAGTGTAATGTTGTAAAAATAAATGTAACAATTGATAATTGGATTAGATTTGAAAATTATTTAGTCAAAGAATCCTATTTGTTAACTTAATAATAGAAATTCTATTAACCTATTTATTGATATATATATATATATATATAATCGTGATTTTATTTCCACTTATTTCTACCCACTTAATTAATCTTTTCATCCGACTTATAATTTTATACTTAAATATTTTTACATAATTTCAATTTATAAATTTACCCCACTAACTCTTCAATTTGTTGCATTTAACATTCGAATTCGCGACCCTCACTTTTAAATCCATATTTTCTAAAGCGGCACTTGCATTTTTTGGGCTTGACGACCCAAAATAGTATTATAATGTTAGCCCGAAAAGCTCTGCATGTTTTCCATTGAGTGTGTGGAGTTTGGGCCTAAACGACAAGTCAGGAGTTACTTATCACTCGGGGCAGCTGTCACCCCGCTTGGAGTGTCCTTTAATAGTTTAACCTATAAATAGGCCTCTTTGCTTTATTTTTGGGGAAAAGAATTGAGGTCTCGTTTATGATCATTAGAGAGAGTTTGAATATGTTTTTCACAGTGTGAGAGAGAAACCTCTTATAGAGTGAAAGAAGACAAAGGAGCTCACAAGTAGAAGAAGAAGGCATCTTCAAAATTTAGGATCATGTGAGGGTCGTGAAATGGGGTGTCTAAAAACCCTCTCGACCTGGGCTTCTTATTTGCAAGGACCCGGGTCGATTTAAAAGGACTATATTTCTCGATTCTTGTAAGAGCTCAAAAAAAATGCTTGGTGTGTGCAATATTGTTATCGAAAAGCTCCTGGCTCTTTGGAAAATATATTATCAGCTAGTGGAAATCAAGGGAAGCTAATTGCCATAAGAGAGCCAATGTGGGATTCCTAATCTCGGTTGAATGCGGATATTTCCATGCCAGTTGCTACTGCTGTGATCATTGCCATGTTAATTATGGTTCTGTTAACCTTGATTCAGATGATCAATTTCGGTAACCTTGTTTCTGGTGTTGCTTAACTATATAGTTGGGACATCACTAGGGTTGCACATCATGGGTATATGGGAGGACACATGAATTTCATGTGAAAAGGACTTGTTGTTGGTAGTTGCCTGTAGGAAGGGCTTGTGATTCGTGATTGAGTGTAGCAAGGGCTTTTGACTCGTGATTGCCTATGGAAAGAGCTTGTGAGTCGTGATTGCCTATGGAAAGGACTTGTGATTAATTCATGATTGCCTGCAGAAAGGGGCAAAGGGCTTGTGGTTCATGGTTGCCTATGGAAAAGACTTTTGATTTTTATTATGTACCTATGTTTATCTTCAAATTATAATATTTCTTTAAAATTGTTTTCTAAATTTAAGTTTGAAAATTTAATTTGTACATATAATTGTCTCTTAAGTTATATGTAATTACTATTAAATTCTTTTACGCATTTATTAGTTGTCAAATAGTCACGTGCAACGCACATGCACTATGATTAATTTTTTTTAGATGTATCTATATTTAAAAAATAATATTATTTAATAATTTATACTTATGTCCCTATACTTTAGCGAAAAAATTTCTATACATTGCCCACCTTATTTTGTACTCCCATAAATTTGTAGCTATGGGTAATGTTATAAAATGAACTGCATTGTAATACTTCAGCAGTTTAAAGTGATTTAGTATGATCCTTAAATGAAGATATTTTTACTTTTTTCTAAATTATTGAAATTAGATATTTTGCCCTCCTTATATTAATGTCGAATCTTGTCTCCGCCATCTTATAAATAGACGTAAATATTTGGCCTTTAGTTTGCCCTTTTGGGAAGTGGAAAAGGTTCTATTACTTTATATCATAAATAAAAGACCCAAAGCTTGATTTTTTTATTTTTTCTAATGTTACCTTCAAAATTGGCATGGGTTAGTTGTGATGAAAAAGAAAATTGTTGGGGGAGGGATGATATCGAAGACTAAAATGTAATTTTTCAGAAAAAAAAATTGTTTTAAATTTTGTAACACCTAATAAAAAACTAATATACACACAACTGACACAAGTAGTCCCCTAAATAAATCAAGGAAATTATACTCATTAATTCAAAAATAATATATTTTTTTTTATTTTCCCAATATATGGTTATATATATATCCATGCAAACCATCTACTTTTTTCCATTTCTTTTTAATAATGGCATTTTTATTATTATATTTATTTATAAATTGCTTCACTATTCTTGTTATTATTTAAATTATTTATAATGACTTACTATATAAATATATTTTTTTGCTATTTTTTATGATTTGCTTCACAATTAAAAATTTTCAATTTTCTGTTAGGGATAGTTAAATAACATCCATATGTTTTAGTTAATAATTCTACTAGACTCATAATCATTTGTGCAATGTTATATTCTTAATATAATGTAGATTTTCAAACATTTAAAAAGCAAGTGATAGGTTTTGATCTTGTGAGCTATATATACTTGCATGCTTTGTACCTAAGTTCATGGAATTGAATTATTGTTCAAGTATACTTTTTCCCTAAAACCTTATTTTCGTAATTTAGTATGCATGCCAAAATCCTCCATTTGTTTCTTATATGTAATAGATTACAAAGATTTATTCTAGTTAATTACTTCCACAGTTATTAGTATGGACTAGATTTTTGTACACGTGCACTGTGTGTGCTATTATGATATATGTAGTTCAAAGTTAAAAGTGAAAAAAAATAATAAACAAAAAAATAGTTGAAAGTTATATCATATTGCCCGCTTGTACATAGGTTTATAATGTTTCGTATGTATGGAAAACTCGAGTTTGCATAGGAGATATCATGACAATTCTCTTTATTATAGAGGGCAAAACCAGATGTTAAATTAGTCATTATCCAATATTTATATATATATATATATATATATATTACAATTAAAAAAAAAATCATCCTTCTAACTTTAGGTGAGACTTAAACTAACAGTATACTAACAGTATCCTTCTAACTCGCTCTTATTATAAAAAGAACGTACGTGCTTTTATATGTTTTTATTATTTATTTATTTTAGAAAATGTACCATATGAAACAACTGCAACTACAATGCTACCCAAGAAATAATAAGTACTACATAGTAATAAAATATATATATATATATATATGATAAAAATTGTTTCTTCTATTTCAAATTAATTATTTTATTATCTTTTTTAGCATCTCAAATAAATGTTACATTTCTTTTCAGAATTTTTTTTTTGTTTGAATTTTGGAACATAATTTATATACCAAATTAATCCCATGGTAAAACATTAATTATATTGGTTACATCATAATTAGGGTTTTCTTATGATGTTTGATTACAATTCTAGGAGAAGGAATTTATAATCCGATATATATTTTTAAAACTTAATATGCAATGGACCAGTTTATTAAAATAGTGATGTTGACGGAAGCTAGATTTACATATGCATTATGATGAACTTAAAAATTTGAAGAAAGATTTACAGATGTATTATGCAATGGATAAATATAATATATGAAAATGGATTGAGTGGTTAACTATTACTAGTCCTTCTTCAAGGTGAGAGTTTGATTCTCATAACTATCAAGTATGTTAAGAAAAACAAATTGTAAGGGTAAAATAGATAGTTATGAAGTTGACACAACTTAATAAGATTAAAATAAGGTTTGCTTTGAAAATATAGAATAAATGTATATGTATACTCATTACACCCAATATGTGGTGTTCAATTAATCTATATAATTCATAAAATATGTGGTGCTGCTAAATACGCACTTCTTTTCTTGGTTTCTCTCCCTTGTGCATATTCAACAGATAAATCAGCATTCGCGACGAAGCCAAGTTAAGACGTACGATAGGCGCGCGAAGGAAAGACCCCCACTTCATAGTGCCTGGTAGAAGAAAAGGCTCGGGATGGATTTAGGAATCTTCGTCGCTGCATATGGCTGAACTTGTATTGGGTATCAAAAATAATATAGCGGCTCAGTATATATACAGCAAGTATGTGAAAATTGATAAACGCTTAATATTGTCATTCATACGCTCATTTTCGGAGTTGTTTGACGTGTTTATTTCTCTAAAATTACTCAGTTTGTCAACTTATTTCGCGATTAGTACGTCTCGTAGCACTTTTGTATTTAATAATGCTTGAAAATGTACATTTTGTGTTTATTTTGGTATATTTAGGTTTCAAGAAATATTGTATTTAATTCAATGGTGGAATTTTTTATGGGTTAAAAGGAATCCAAGAAAGTGGAAGTCTCCATGTCCATGTGATTAAAGAGCATCCAAGAAAGTGGAAGTCTCCACGTGATTAAAGAAAGAAAGTGGAAGTCTCCATGTGATGAAAGAGCATCCAAGAAAGTGGATTTATACATAAAAAATAAAAATAAAAAGCATTGTTTATTTTTGACATCTAACACAACACTCCTATTTATAGTTTTCATTGTTGTTTTGGAGAGGAGTCTTTTTATTACTTCTCATTTCTCAATTTATAGAGAGCTTGTAATAGTTCTTTCTAGAGAGAAATGGAGTTCACTTTTATAATTCTTGTCTCTACATTTATTATTGAGTAAATTTATTTACTAAGACTAAAAAATAAAATTTGCAATGCATTAATTATGTAAGTTCAATTCTCATTCCATTGTTAGTATTGTTAAATACTTTTTGAATCATTCATCTTTTTCATTTTTTCAATCATTCATAAGTTAGTAAGATAATTTTCATATGATGATTTAACTTTGTATGCCTTGTATACATAGATCTCAAGCATTAATGAGGAATGATACACTTGTGTATTTCTTCTAGCCTATGTTCATTCTTTCTTTGAATGAGATACTTTTCATTGCCAAGCATGATTAGTCTTTGAATATTCATAGAAACACCATAAATTTGAGATTTTAATTTTTATAAATGTTGAGTGCTTTCTACATTTTATGTGATTTTAAGACTCATCATCTTCTTAGTTAAAGTGTTGCTAAACAATTTCATTAATCATTTTAAGGATTCAAATTGTATTTATCAAATAAGTCTATATAGGACGGTTTGACCTCCACCTAGACCTCCCAATCTTAGACAAATGAAATGTTATGATTTATCGAGCTAAACTCCTTGTAGTTGGCCATTTTCATAATCATGTCATTTGCCTAGGAGAAACTAATAATGAGTTCTTAAATGCCTAGTTTAAATTTATTCCTTTTCTTTTTGTGTATTTTAGGTTTGAATCTTGGTTGACATTATATGGGAATGGGTTACACTTGTTTCACACCCTTTGTCATAAGATAAAAATGAGAGATATACACTTGTGTTGATTTTTGCTTACACCCTTTCTTTATATGGCATTTATATGGGAATAGATTCCTTTTGCTCTACACCCTTTTGCTTAGAAATGGGTAAAATACTCAACACTTAGGAATTGCATTGAGGACTTTGAATGAGGTTAATTTTACTTAACTTTGCAAAACAAATGAATTCTATAATACCTTAGCATTTTCTTATCTATTGTTACATCATTTTAATTTTTATTGCAAGACTTTAAAATCAATTATTAAAATCAACCAATTAATTTCTCTTAACAAAACCTTGGACTCGTAATCACCACATCGTCTTTCCGACTATCCTTGTGATTCGACACTTGGACCTACCTAGTATTATAACTTGACAACCTGCACTTGGGTACCTAAGCACGGAATCATTCAAAAACTTGACGCGAATATCGCGTTGTTATAGCCCAAGTGCAGGCTCTTCAAGTTGTAATAAAGTCTCGGAAGTCCGAGTGTCGAACCATAGGGATAAGTGAAAAGGAGTGGAATGGATTACAGATTAAATGGTTTTTAGATTTTTGTAAGTTGGATTTGTTATAAGTCAACGGAAATGTAAATCGGTTATGAAACTTAATAAGAAGGCACTAAGGTAGGTGGAGGTTAACTACGATACGATAGACGGTAATTGCAATCTCATACATACATTTCACACAAAGTTGCCATGAATGGAGAAGGTTGTGGTAACTCTCAATAGCAAAGGGTGCGAAGCCAAGCAACTCATTTTCGGGTTAAAGCTATATCAAGAGAGAATATCATGAACTTCCACCAAAGGTGGGAATGTCATATCTATCTCTTAGCCAAGGGTGCGAAGCTAGGAAACTCATTCCCATTGAGGCTAATCCAAGAGAGAGATGGTATTCTCATCAAAACAAGGTTTTATGATAAGCATGTGTGTGAAATCTCATGGTTTAAAAGAATGAAAATTATGCAGCGAATCATCATAATGATACGTAACGAAGTTTATGGAAAAAAATCACCAACTAGCCAATTCTTACTTTAAAAAGACGATAATGAGTCTAGATAACACGTAACGTGTACAAAGCACTCAAAATATCAAAAAGCAATGTAAAAACTAAATTAACAATTTTATAAATCATCTATGGAATTTAAGAACTCTTTGTGATCTCTACAACGAGGAACAAAAATCCATAGATGGGGAAGTGAATTTCAAGCTTCTTAGAACCATATGAATATGTTGTATTTTCATTAATCAACAAGCACTAAGCATACAAGGCATGAAAAGTCTAATCGAACAATGAAAATACCTAGAAAGCTTGTAGAATGAAGGATTTCGAAAGGAAAATGATTCACAAATATTTAACAAACTTTAAACATGGATTGAGAAATTAATTACCGGAAATTATATCGAGATTAACCTCCGTAACCTTAGTAAAAGACTACTCCATAATGGAAGCAAAAACAAATATTATAAAAGAAGAAATCATCCTTACAATAAAGACTTACAAGAGGAAAATGAAGAACAAACTACACTTTTGCTCTCCCTTCTCTCTAGAACTCCCTTTGTTGTCTAAGATGATGATAATAATATCCCCTTATCCCCTAGACTAAAAACCATAGCTAAGGGTGTCCTAAAAATAATTAAATAATCAAGGGAAAATATCTAGGAACAATAATCCCCAAAATAAGGCAAAAAGAAGGAGTTGGTGGCTATCCCCGCCAGGCCATGATCGATCATGGTAGATCCATGATCGATCATGGGGTCCTTTGCCTGAAGATCAATTTGCACCATGATCGATCATGGTAGACCCATGATCGATCATGCTTCTGGAGTTTTTTCAAATCAACATTCTTGTGAGCTTTTGGCTAACACTTGATCAATTCCTTCAAGGCCATTCCATCCTATGCCTATGAACACATAGAAACGCAACAAAAGCACGCCTAGCGGGATGATATTAGATACAAAACTCACTAAAACACTAATCTCGAGATAAGCGGATAATTAGGCAGAATTAATGCAATAAACGCGTCAAGCGACTCCGAGAAAGAGCTTATACATGACAATATAATGCGTTTATCAACTCCCCTCAACTTATCTCTTGCTAGTCCCTTAGCATGACAAAAAGTATATAATTACAAAAATTAATATGCTATACAAAAAAATTGTTAACTTCTAAGTTCCCAAAGAAGACAAGTTGCATCTCGTGAAGGTTTTCAGAAATGATACCTACAAACATTAGAAGTTTGATCATGATGAATGATGAGAATGAAGTTTCAAGTTTCAATTTGCAAAGCAAGAGGCATTACTATCGATTTTCCAGAATGACGAATTTTTGAATGATCATCTAATTCGCCTATCTCCTTTAGAACACAATCCCATATTCTCCAATGCTCACATACTAGACTTCGATTCAAACAATTCAATATAAACACAAAGAGTCATAATCATTCGAGAAGGAAGAAAGAACTTTTTCAAAAACAAAAGCTCAAAGATTTGTCGATTCTAAGCACTTTTTTTATCTTTTCTTGAAAGTTTTGCTAAATTAGATCAGGACGGTTTTCATCTCTATGGGGGCAGCGGTCTCACTTAAGAAATTAACATAACTTGCTCATTCATTGGAGCTCAAAGGAAGTTATTCACCCTTTCCCATATGGTAGCCTATACCCCTCCCTAATATTAGACAAAGAGACTTAAGATTTAGTCAAGTGAAGCTTTAAGTCAATATTAGGATAAGAGTCATCCAAGTTATCAACGTGCTATGCTTTTGTCCTCTCATTGGAGGATCTTTTCGAAAGAGTTTCCATTATTTTTGGACAAAAATTTGTCTTCTCTTAATGAAAATAAATCTAAGTGTTATTACCGAATTGGAAACAACCAAAGCAATCTAGCATGCGGAACAAGCAAATATGTCAAGGATATGAGACTAATTGGAGCAAGGCAATTTAAATTATTATTCAAATTCTTATCTAGATCAAAGATTTCATACCAAAAGCCAATGAAACAATAGTCTTCACAAAAACTCAATCAATCATCAATTTTCAAACTTCCCAAAAAAAAATAAAAAAATTTGAAACACATCTCTTCAACTCAATGAAATAAACAATAGCAAGCCAGAACAAAATAACACAAACTAATCACATACCCCCCTCAAAACTTGAAAGAAACATTGTCCTCAACGAACAGAGAACAAGAAAATGCACGGAAGGGCTACTTTGGCTTTGCTTTCCATGAGACAAAAATAAGAGATAAACAACAACTACACACTAAACGGGTTAGAATTAGAATTCAAAAAAAAACAAAAACCATAACATTCAACCATTAAAACCAAGTTCTAACGTTAGCATTAAGTCTGAATTCTAATACAACCCAAAAGAAATAAAATTAAGCATAAATATAACTACTTAAAGAGTTTCCAGGATAAGCAAAAATCATCACATGTCGGGAGGTGGAGGTGGTGGGAATCGACCATACAACGCCTCGAACTACTGGCGTATGAACTCTTGCTGAGTTGCCATCTGTGCTGCAACTCGTGCCTCGACCTGAGCGGCAATGTCCGCCTCCAAGCGATCCTGCCGCAGCACCATTATCTCAACCCTCTCATTTATGCTCGTGAAACCGGTTTGCATCATGGCCGTCATCTGCTCTCTCAGGAACTCCCTATTGTCATCTACCAGCCCAGAGCTTGCCCTTCTTCTACGCCTCGAGGGACCCGGAACATCCGCTCCTGCTTCTTCTGCCCCTTCTTCTTCGTCATCACCCGGTGGTGGTACGGTTGTGGAAGAACTCGGCCGGTTCCTCAATTAAGCAGCGGCTCGAGTTTGGGTAGATCGGTTAAGTGGTGCTCGAGGCATTTTCTTCAAATCCTCATCCCTTTCATTCACTCCAGCTAGCAAACACACCCTAGTGATCAATGACCCAAATTTGATTGTTTCATTGTGGGCGACCAAGTCTATAATTCTCGCAATTCGCCCAATGATGTGACGAAGCAAACAACAGCGCTTGTTTGTTGCAATAGCGTATAGTACATACGCTTCAGAAGGGTACAGGTGCTAGATATGAGAGGTTGGATCCAACGCATTGGCAATTACTAGCCACAACGTCCTAAGGCTATCATGTAAGTAGCTCCTATCAAATTGGGTTCCAATCCATTCCATGGGTCTACCGGCTAGAAATGAGGCCAGATTGTTAGCCGATGGCTCTACATAAGGGGTACCATCTGAATAAGGGAGGTCATGGGCGTTGTGTGGCAACGCCGGGATGCCCGTGACCTCACTCAACACATTGAGGTTAAAATGGACCGTTCTCCCTCGAACATGAGCAACATATGCATACGGAGTATTTGGAACTGGAATTAAACTTGCAACAAATTCACGACAAATTGTGAGATTACATTGAGTACCTTGTTCACGCAAGTAGTTAATCCATTCCGGATTTCGCTCAAACATTGCTCGTTGGGGGAAATCGTCCAGCGTACCGATGTAGACTAGCCTTTCTATCACTACCGTCCTTGACTTGAAGGCGTAATTCCACCAATCGAATTCTTGGCGGCTTCGAAATCTGCGATAGCCACCCCTTGCAGCTTGAATGTCAACCGGCTTAGTGGGAGGGTTTGAGGAAGCCATAAAGGAGTAATATGATGCTTTAGAGGGGGAAAATGAGAAATTTTGAGATTTGGGGTAATAAGGCTCAAAATTAGTGTGAAGAGAGGGAAAAGGGGATTTTGAGATGGGTTTGGCAATGGGGCTCGAAATTGGTAGATTTGATGGTTGATTCTAAGTGGGGAAGGATGGAAGTGGTGTTTGGGGAGGGTTTGGGAGCAATGGGGGAGAAGGGGCTAGGGTTTGGAGAGGATTTGGGTTGAGGGGAAGGAAAAATGGGGGTTTTAGAAACGGCTCCCCTGTTTTAATACGGGACCATTATCGATCATGGTTAACCCATGATCGATCATGGGTCATTCTGCCCAACTGAACTTTTGTACAATGATCGATCATGGTATGACCATGATCGATCATGCTGCCCTCTGCCTAACTGCTCAACTTTCATGATCAATCATGGGTAACCCATGATCGATCATGCCTTATGCTGCCTGAGAAAATTTTCCACCATGATCGATCATGGTAAGGGCATGATCGATCATGGACCTATCTGCCAGAAAATTTTTCCTTGCACTCTATGCACTAAAACACTTCACAGCTCCTCTCAACTTGATCCGTTCATTCCCAATAATATCCGAATCTCCAGTAACAATACCTGAAACTCAAAAATATTATTTACAAAATCAACCCATGCCTTTTAGGCCTAAGTCGGGTCTTCGAGAGGGGTGGACTCCTCTCGAGGTGGGAATTCCAAAAACGGCTTAAGGCGTTGTCCATTCACTTTAAACATAAAGCCGGTTTTGGGATCCTCAATTTTCATAGCCCTAAAAGGGAATACATGACAGACAATGTAGGGGCCGGTCCAACGAGACTTCAACTTTCCCGGGAAGAGATGAAGACGAGTATCATAAACAAGAACTTTGTGCCCAAGTTTAAATTCTTTTCTCAATATGGATTTATCATGAAAAATTTTGGCACGTTCCTTGCTTATCTTTGCATTGTCGTAGGCATCTCTTCTTAATTCCTCTATTTCATCTACTTGTAACTTACGGTCAAGCCCGACTTCTTTTAAATCACAGTTAACCATCTTAGTTGCCCAGTATGATTTGTGTTCCAACTCTACTGGCAAATGACATGGTTTTTCGTACACAATGCGATAAGGAGACATATCTAGAGTTGTTTTATACGCAGTACGGTAAGCCCAAAGTGCATCGATCAGTCTTAATGACCAATCCTTGCGGTTTGGGTTTACCGTTTTCTCTGAAATCTGTTTGATCTCCCTATTTGCCAACTCGGCTTGACCGTTAGTCTGAGGGTGATAAGCGAGTGACACTTTGTGGTTTACACCGTACTTTTGCATTAATGATTGAAATGGTCTGTTGCAAAAGTGAGTACCGCCATCGCTTATTATTGCCTTGGGGGTGCCAAAACGTGCAAGAATGTTTTTTTTCAAAAATTGGATCACCACTTTATGATCATTTTTCTTGCACGCTTGGACTTCCACCCATTTTGAAACATAATCTACGGCAACTAAAATGTAAAGATTACCGTAGGAGGATGGGAATAGTCCCATAAAATCGATGCCCCAGCAATCAAAGATTTCAATCATCAAGATTGGGTTGAGCGGCATCATATTCCTCTTGGAGATCCCTCCAAGCATTTGGCATCTTTGGCATGCCTTGTAAAAGCGTTGTGCGTCCTTAAAAAGCGACGGCCAGTACAGTCCGCTTTGCAATATCTTCGCGGTGGTCTTCTTTGCCGAGAAGTGTCCCCCGCAAGCCTCAAAATAACAAGAGGACATAATTTTCTCCACTTCTTCATCTGGGATGCACCGTCGGATAATCTGATCAGCACAATACTTAAACAGGTACGGTTCATCCCAGTAGAATCGAGTCACTTCGCTCAGAAATCTTTTTCTGTCTTGTGCACCCCATGACTTTGGTATCTTGTCGGTCACAAGATAATTTACAATGTCTGCATACCATGGGAGTGTCGAGATTGTTAACAACTGCTCGTCTAAAAATGAATCTTGGATCGGGCCTTCTTCAATGTTGTTCGTAAAAGTGAGTCGAGATAGATAATCGGCCACCATGTTCTCGACTCCCTTTTTATCCTTGATACTTAAATGAAATTCTTGTAACAAGAGTATCCACCTCAAAAGCCGCGGCTTGACATCCTTCTTTGTGAACAAATACTTCAATGCCGCGTGATCCGTGAAAATCACAATTGGCGATCCTATCAAATAGGATCGAAACTTGTCCAGGGCGAAGACAATTGCTAGAAGCTCTTTCTCTGTCGTGGTGTAATTTATTTGCACCTCATTCAAGGTTCTACTTGCATAGTATATTACACCCGGTTTTTTGTCTTTCCGTTGACCAAGAACTACTCCCACTGCATAGTCACTTGCGTCACACATGAGCTCGAATGGCAAGCTCCAGTCTGGTGTTTGCATAATTGGTGCAGTGGTGAGTATTTGCTTCAGAGAGATAAAAGCTTCTTCGCACTTGGCATCCCACTCGAAAGGTGCATCCTTGAGAAGTAGATTACACATTGGCTTGGAAATGGAACTGAAGTTCTTGATAAACCTCCTATAAAACCCGGCATGTCCTAGAAATGATCGAACATCTTAGACATTCTTAGGTGTAGGAAGTTTGGCGATCAATTCGATTTTTGCTTTATCCACCTCGATTCCTTCTGAAGAAATGATGTGCCCCAAAACAATTCCTTTGGTAACCATAAAATGGCACTTCTCCCAATTCAATACCAATTATTTTTCCACGCATCTTTTCAAAACCTATTCTAGGTTAGCCAAGCAATTGTCGAATGACTTACCATATACGGTAAAGTCATCCATAAAAACTTCCGAAGTCCTTTCCACCATATCGCTAAAAATACTTAGCATGCACCGTTGGAAAGTGGCCGGTGCATTACATAGTCCAAAGGGCATTCTTTGATAAGCGAAGGTACCAAAAGGGCATGTAAAGGTGGTCTTTTCTTGATCATTTAGGTCAATCTCAATTTGATTGTAACCGGAAAAACCATCGAGGAACGAGTAATATTTATGGCCCGCTACCCTTTCTAGAGTTTGATCTAAAAAGGGGAGTGAGAAATGATCTTTACGAGTTGCCTCATTGAGTTTACGGTAGTCAATACACATTCGCCACCCGGTGGTGACTCTTTGTGAAATTAACTCGTTTGATTCATTCTTGACTACCGTAAGATCTGGTTTTTTCGGTACCACTTGAGTTGGACTAACCCATTTATTATCCGAGATTGGATAGATGATCTTTGCATCCAATAATTTCAACACCTCGTTCCTAACCACTTCTTGCATGTTATGATTCAACCGGCGTTGAAATTGCCTCGATATTTTTGCCCCATCCTCCAAGTGAATTTTATGTGTACAAATAAATGGGCTTATTCCTTGGAGGTCGGTAAGAGTCCAGCCAAAATCTTTTTTACATTTACCAAGCAAATTAACCAACTTTACCTCTTGGTCATCCGAGAGATCGGACGAGATGATAACGGGGAAAGTATCTGAAGCTCCCAAAAAGGCATACTTCAAATTGCTAAGCAATAGCTTGAGATCCATTTTTCTTTCAAGCTTTTTGGTGGGAGATTGTGTGTTTTCCTCTTTCTCCGAGAATTCAACCTGTTTGTCAGACAAAGAAAACACTTGCATACAATCCTCGGGTTCATCGGAAGTGGTTAGATAACCTTCCGTTGACTCCGATTCGAAGTTTGCCACAAAGTGGTCTTGGATACATGACTCTATCATGTTCACGTGTTCACTTTCCTCTTCATCATCGTCATCTTTTTTGTTACTCAAAGAGAACACGTTTAGCTCGAGAGTCATGTTTCCAAAAGTTAACTTCACGATTCCGCTCTTGCAATTTATTATAGCATTAGAAGTGGCAAGAAATGGTCGTCCGAGGATAACCGGATTCTCATTAGCGGGATTCGACATTGGTTGCATGTCGAGGATGATGAAATCAACCGGAAAATAAAACTTGCCAACTTGGACAAGTACATTGATTAAGCCAAAATATTGCATTTTTATATGTATTTAGGTGGCTTAATATGCATGAATTTGATTTTAATTATCCTAAATTGTTAAGAATTGAGATTTAATCATGAAATAGGATAGTATGTTTGTTTCTAGTGCATTATAACCTTTTTACAGGTTAAAAATGAACAAGAACGAATCTAGAAGCAAATTCCCCCAAAGTTAGTCATTACCAGTCAAATTCGGAGCTGAATTGAGTTCAAGAAGTGAACCGAAAGCAAATTTCAAGATCAAGCATGAAGGAAGTTGATGGAAGAGACTAAGAGAAGCCAATAGAGAAGTTCCAAGCAAAGAAGAGTCATTTGAATCAAACCGAGCAATTTTTGAATGAAGAAGAGATTCACTGCGTGCATTGCCTCTGTTCCAGTAATTTCTGGTATTTATCCGTGCAGAATTTGAAGAAAACTCCAGAAATATAAGTTGTAGAGCTCTGAGTTATCTACGCGTAGGCGAAAACCTTGCATCAATCGGAGTTCGGAGTACAAAGTTATGGCAGAAATACGATCAGTGCACCAGTGGATTGAGTTTGAGCGCGAAAGAATACCTAAATTTATGATGCAGATATTTATCGAATGGGGTCCTTAGCCTAGATGGCAAGTGATTAGCTCTCTACTCATGCTTAGTCCAGTGTTCGAATCCCGCGGCCAACAAGTTTTAAATATTTTTTTAAGCTGACCCGAGAAGTTAAGGAAGAAGACTTAGTCTCTCGAGCCAACGACTTGATAGACGACAAAGCTATTTTTAGCTTTTGGATTATTATCTTGATTATTTATTTTATTTTATTAATTAGTTTAATTTTTGAATTTTGAAAAAAAGAATTAAATGTCGATGATATTTTTTAGGTTTTAGGTTTAATTTTGAGTAAGGGAAGAACAGCCGTCATTATTATTCTTCGAGTAGAGAAAAACAGTCGTCGTTCTTTTTCTTTTGAGTAGAGGAGAACAGCCGCCATTATTATTCTTCAATAATTCCAAATTCCTTTGCGTAACTAGAGAAAGAGATATTTTCATTTGGTTTATAGCGAGTCCCATTACAGTTCTTCAAGAACTGCGTAATTGTAAGTTTCTCTTTTCATTCAATTTTATTTTTAATTTATTTCAATTAATGTTTATATATTGTTAGTTAAATATGTGTTTGAATGTGATTGATGATTGAAATCCATGCATAATTTATAATTTTTATTAGATTTATTTTATAGATTCCCGCGTATAACCCTAAAAAATATGTGTTTTCTTATTTTAATCATAACTTGCTCGTTTCTTGGCCGATTTTGATGATCCACCTATCAAAACGACCACGATCGAATTTTCTACAAAATCATACTGTTTTGGGGATCTAAATTCCGAAATTTCTTGAGTACAGTAGGCAATTTTCGTGACTGCCAGTGTGCTATTTCTTTCGAAATTTGTTTAAACCGTATTTTTAATTTATTAATTGTTTCTTAGTTTCAATTGCTGTGAAATTTTGCATGATTATTCAATTATATTTCAGAAATATGTTTGCTCAATTTGTGATTGAATTTATCATATTTGGTTTAATTTTTATCAATATGCTAGCGTAATTTAGTAGTTAGGGGTCCGTAGCGAAAGCATGACGGACTAGTGTGAGTATATGATTCAATTGTGATTGTGACTTGAATTCCTCATTGGTTATAGGTCAATTAATAAATCTGGAAAATATAGTAACTTTTCATGCGTTAAAAACATGAATTTTTAAGATTATTTCTCGATTATTCGACAAAAGAACCGAAAAACCTCAAATTACGAATTTTTGTACCAAAACTCTAACGAGGCTGAATAGAGGACGGTCCTTATCCTTTATTGAGCTGAGTTAGTTATCCAAGTAATTTGGGAGCTTTGAGCGCTGTTTTGGTGTCATTCCAAAATCGATACCGAAATAGTGCTAATTTTAGCTTTTAATGACTTTTTTAGAACGGTTTTGACGTATGTCATGCATATGCATAATCAAATCTTAGAAATGAGTTAAGCTTTTGATATTTACTAAAATTGATTAAATTTAGTTTGTTTTTGTCACGCACTAGCATTACTAAGTGAAAATTAATTTTGTAAAAAATAAATTATAAGTTCCCTTATTTAAAACTAAATTTACATGCAGCTTATATGAGTCTTGTCATGCACTTCTCATGATATGCTCGTGAAATTTAGTATTTAATAATTGGTAAGTTAAGGACATTCATTGTTAATAGGAACTCAGGTCCACAGTCATTTCTTGAATCGGTTGGTCGTACTATATGTAATGTCGTAGCTATGGATACCCCTAACGCTCTTTTCCTATTTTATTAGACACTTGTTTTAGTTGCTGCTTATTTTATCCTTGCTTTATTTATTTATTTTATTTATATTTTTAATTTATTTATATTTATTTATTTACTTTTATTTATTTATTTTCTTTTAAGTTTTAAATTTAATTTCTTATTCTATTCTTTCTTATTCTAAAAAAAAATATTTATTATCTTTTCTTTATTTTATTTTTCTTTTCTTCTTTTCCCCTGTTGAAAGTTTAGCTAGAATAATAAGATTACCATCCTTCCCTGTGGTTCGACCTTGGACTTCCAAGTAAATATATTATAACTTGACCACCTGCACTTGGGTGTATTAATTACGCGTTTCTGAGCGTAGTCAAGCAAAGATTTTGGCGCCGTTGCCGGGGAAGGTTGTCAGTATCTTATTCTAGTTTTCTTTCTTTCTTTCTTCTTTTTCTTCCTAGGATTCTATATTAGGTCTCAGCCTAGTATATGAAACCTTGGCTTCGTGGTCCAAATAACCGTATCTCAAGTAATCCTCTGTACGAGTACCGTGTCATCCCTGACAAGTACAAGTCAGACAACGAATCTTCTGAAGCATCCGAGTCTTCCAGTTCCACCAATTCACTTCCACTTTCTTTTTCTTCTAATTCTTCGAACGGTACTATCCCGTGGGCAGCTGAACACCCGATGGCCGATCAGAATGCTGAAGAACAAGCAGCTGCATTTGCAGCAGTACAAGCAGCAAATAATGGAGTCAACCAAGCAGTTCAAAATCCTAATCGTACTTTGCGTGAACTCCTACTTCCTGGTAGAAATGCTACTCCTTCTTGCATTAATTTTCCAAATGATGCAAATAATTTCCATTTTCGCAATGGCATGATTCAACTTCTACCTACTTATCATGGGTTTGAAAGTGAACAAGCCTACCTTCATATTCGAGAATTTGAGGATGTCTGTGCCACTTTCAGTGACCAGAACTGTTCTGAAGATACAATTAAGTTGAAGCTATTTCCTTTCTCCCTGAAGGATAAAGCTAAAACTTGGTTTATCTCTCTACGCCCGAGATCCATTAACTCGTGGCAAGAACTCCAAGAACAATTTCTCAAGAAATTTTTTCCTTTACATCTTACTTCCAACTCGAAGAAGGCGATTCAAAACTTCTCCCAGAAGGACGATGAAACCTACTTCCAGTGTTGGGAGCGCTTCAAAGAACTTCTTAATTCTTGTCCACATCACGGTTATGAGAAGTGGAGAATCATCAGTTTCTTTTATGATGGTCTAGTTCCTTCCACTCGTCAGTTTGTTGAATCAATGTGCAATGGGCAATTCTTAGGAAAGAGTCCCACTGATGCAGAGGCATACCTTGAATGGCTTTCTGAAGTATCTTAAGAATGGGAACCGAGTGCTAAGGTAGGTACAGCTAGAGCAAAGGTAGCACCAGCTGGTGTGTACCAACTGAAAGATAACGATGAAATCAGCGCTAAGCTAGCTACTATTTGCCGAAAACTTGAATCTTTGGAATCAAAGAGAGGAGAACCAACTTCCAAACCATTCGTGGAGCAAGCTTGCAGCATTTGCGACACACTTGGTCATCTCACTAGTGATTGTCCGACCATCCCAGCTCTTAGAGAAGTGTTGAACACTGATGTCAATGCTGTCATGGCAATTGGCAAATCCAATTCTTATGGGGATCGATATAACCCATCTTGGAGGAACCATCTCAACCTCAGTTGGTCTGGTAACAACTATGAAGGGAACCCCATGAAACCTTCTCAACCATTTCAGCAGCCCCAGTCTAATTTCCAACCACCACCACCACTTCAACCGTTCTATCATCAATCTCAACCTCCAGTTAATTTTCAATCTCAACCTCAGCAGTATCAACAACCTCAAGGTTCGAGTCCTAATTCTTATATTCCACCGCATAGGAAAATCCCTGAGGAGAATCTGCAAGGCATGTTTTAGCAGATGCTGCAGACGATGAACCAGATGAAAGTTTCTATGGAGAAGATTGCTAGTCAGAATGACCCAAAAGGGAAGGCAGCTTTTCCAGCTCAACCTCAGCCCAATCCCAAAGCCAATGATAATTCTTCTTCTTCAGGGACTAAGCAATATCATGAGCAGGTCAAAGCTATCACTACTTTGAGGAGTGGTAGAGTTATTGACAATCAAATAAAGCCACCTCCACCTGAATATGTTCAAATAAGAGGGATTGAGGTAGAAGATGAAGAAGTTGAAACTGAGCAGTACACTTCTACTGAAGCTTTGAAAGAAGCTGAGATAGCTAAGGAAGCTGAAGCAGAAGCCGAGAATGTGAATGATGTCCCAGAAAAGAATAAAACTTTTATTCATCACATTCCCGTCCCTTTTCCTCAAAGGTTGCAGAAGTCGGTTAAGGATAACCATAATTCTGAGATTCTTGATCTTTTTAAGCAAGTGAAGATCAACATTCCTCTTTTGGATGCGATCAAGCAAATTCCTTCTTATGCTAAGTTTCTTAAAGACTTATGCACCATAAAGAGAAGAGTCTCTGTTCAGAAGAGAGCATTTTTAGCTAATCAGGTGAGTTCGATCATTCAACATAATTTGCCAGCCAAGCACAAGGACCCTGGTTGTCCTACCATTTCTTGTTACATTGGTGATCAAAAGATTGAACATGCTCTCCTAGATCTTGGTTCTAGTGTGAACTTACTCCCGTATTCTGTTTATCAGCAGTTAGGATTGGGTGAGTTGAAACCCACGAGAATTACCTTGCAACTGGCTGATCGTTCCGTGAAAGTCCCACGAGGAGTAGTTGAAGATATTTTAGTTAAGGTTGATAACTTTGTCTATCCAGTTGACTTTGTTGTTCTAGATACTCAACCTATGGCTAATATTGGTACCCAGATTCCCATCATTTTAGGAAGACCTTTCCTTGCTACTATTAATGCTATTATCAGTGTTAGGAATGGTGTTATGAAGCTTTCGTTCGAAAACATGACTCTCGATGTCAATATTTTTTCAATTCCTAGACAGCCAGATTTTGAAGAAGAAGATATTCGAGAAGTGAGTTACTTGGATACTGTTGTGGAGGAATACTTTGGTTTATTGCAATATGACGACCCAGTTGAGTCAACCTTGACTCATTCTTTTTCTGATTTCGAAGCTTATTCTCCTATCGAGAAGGAGATAAGTAAAGTAGTTTCTGATCTCAATTCCAGCGAAGATGCTGAAAAATTCGAAACAGAGCAGGTTATGTGGACTGAACGTTTTGAAGAACTCCCCCCGAGTAATTCTTTAGTTATACCCTCTGCGTTCGAAGCTCCAAAATTGGAACTTAAGCCCCTACCCCAGGAGCTAAAGTATGCCTTTTTAGGAGAATCCGAGACTTATCCTGTCATAGTCTCAAGCAAGTTGAATTCCACTCAAGAGTCTGAACTCTTGAAAGTTCTTAAGTTACATAAAGATGCATTAGGATGGACCATAGCTGATCTAAAAGGTATTTGTCCTGATATCTGTACTCATAAGATATACCTTGAAGAAGGTGCTAAACCTTCTCGACAGATGCAGAGGAGGTTAAATCCCAACATGAAAGAAGTAGTTCGCAAAGAAGTTCTTAAACTTTTAGATGTTGGAATTATTTATCATATCTCTGATAGCAAATGGGTAAGTCCTACTCAAGTTGTGCCTAAGAAATCTGGCATAACTGTTGTTCCTAATGCTGAAGGAGAGTTAATTCCTACACGTGTTACCACTGGATGGCGCATGTGTATTGATTATCGCAAGCTTAACTCTGTAACCAGAAAAGATCATTTTCCACTCCCATTTCTTGATCAAACTTTGGAGAGAGTGGCTGGTCATTCTTTCTACTGCTTTCTAGATGGTTACAGTGGTTACAATCAGATCGAGATCGCTCCCGAAGATTAGGAGAAAACCACTTTCACTTGTCCTTTTGGTACTTTTGCGTATAAGAGAATGCCCTTTGACTTGTGCAATGCACCAGCAACCTTTCAAAGGTGCATGATGAGTATCTTTAGTGACATGGTGGAAAAGTTTCTCGAAGTTTTCATGGATGATTTCTCCCTTTTCGGTGATTCTTTTGAAGATTGTCTCCAGAATCTGGAGAAAGTCTTGATCCGTTGTAAAGACAATAATCTTGTTCTGAATTGGGAAAAGTGCCATTTCATGGTTACCCAAGGAATTGTTTTAGGTCATATTGTCTCCGCTGAAGGAATTCAAGTAGACAAGGCTAAAATCAACCTCATTGCTAATTTGCCAGTTCCCAAGACTGTCAAAGAGGTTCGATCATTTCTAGGCCATGCTGGTTTTTATAGGAGGTTTATCAAAGGTTTCAGTGCTATATCTCGACCCCTATGTAACTTGCTTGCCAAGGATGCACCATTTGAATGGACTTCAGCGTGTCAAGAAGCTTTCGATAAGCTCAAGGAAATGCTCACTACTGCACCCATTGTGCAACCACCAGATTGGAGCCTACCATTTGAGCTTATGTGTGATGCTAGTGATTATGCCATTGGAGCTGTCCTAGGACAGAGAAAGGACAAGAAGCCCCATGTCATTTACTATGCTAGCCGGACTTTAAATGATGCTCAGTTGAACTACTCTACGACTGAGAAAGAGTTGCTAGCAATTGTATTTGCTTTAGATAAGTTCCGTTCCTATTTGGTTGGATCACCAATTGTCTGCTTTACTGATCACTCAGCAATTAAGTATCTTCTTATGAAAAAAGATGCGAAAGCAAGACTGATTAGGTGGATCCTACTACTCCAAGAATTTGACTTGATTGTCAAAGATAAGAAAGGAGTAGAAAATGTGGTAGCTGATCACCTATTTAGGCTCACTAGTGAAGTTATAGACACGGACAATTTACCTATTAAGGAAAGTTTCCCAGATGAACAGTTGATGGCTGTTCGTAGTTTGCCATGGTATGCGGATATCGTAAATTATCTTGTCACAGGAAAGATTCCTGATTGGCCTCGTCAAGAGCGAAATCGATTCTTTACCTTGGTAAAGAATTTCTATTTTTATGATCCGTACTTGTATAAGTACTGTCCTGATCAAATATTTCGAAGATGTGTCCCAGCAAATGAAGCCAAATCCATCATGTATGCTTGTCATGAAGCAGCATGCGGGGGCCACTTTTCTTTTCGAAAGACAGCTGATAAAATTCTGCAATGTGGTTTCTACTGGCCTACTCTTTTTAAAGATGTAAAGAACCACTGTAGAATGTGCACTCGTTGTCAGATGTTAGGTGCCAATTCAAGAAGGAACATGATGCCTCTAACTAATATCATGTCAGTTGAAATTTTTGACTGTTGGGGTATAGATTTTATGGGGCCATTTCCACCGTCTTTTGGGCATCAATACATTCTATTAGCTGTCGAATATGTGTCTAAATGGGTTGAAGCCATTCCCACTAGAAATAATGATCACTTCACGGTCATTACATTCCTTAAACAGAATATTCTTTCTAGGTTTGGCACCCCAAAGGTGATTATAAGTGATCAAGGGATTCACTTCTGTAACAAACCGTTCGAGAAATTGATGCAGCGTTACGGAGTGAACTACCGTGTTGCTTTGGCATATCACCCACAGACAAATGGGCAAGCTCAATTAGCCAACAGAGAGATCAAGAGAATTCTCGAGAAAACAGTCAATGTTAATCGGAGAGATTGGTCTATTCATTTGACAGATGCTTTATGGGCATATAGGACCGCCTACAAAACGAATTTGAATATGTCCCCTTACAGGTTGGTTTACGGTAAGGCATGTCATCTCCCCCTAGAGATTGAACATAAAGCATTCTGGGCTATCAAAACTATGAATTTCGATCTTCGAGAAAGTGGAAAAGAGAGGAGTTTGCAGTTGAATGAACTTGAGGAGTTACGCCATGATGCGTATGACAATTCAAAGATTTTTAAGGAAAGAACTAAGTGTTTCCATGATCAAAAAGTACTAAGGAAAAATTTTGAGCCGGGACAGAAAGTACTTCTATACGATTCAAGGCTCCATTTATTTCCTGGAAAACTTCGATCAAGATGGACTGGTCCCTATAAAGTTCATAATGTCTTTCCTTATGGAGCAGTAGAATTGGAAAATCCAAGGGATGGTAGCACATTCAAGGTCAATGGGCATAGACTGAAGCCATTTCTGGAAAAGCTTGATGATAGTAACGAGAGCATTGAGTTGGGGGAACCCGATTATAATGCTGAGGACTAGTTGAGAAGGAGCTGACACTACTGTATAATTTGTATATTATGTAAATGTTTATTATTATTTTTATTTTTTTTTATTTTTTTTAGCTTTCTTTTATTTCTTTCTTTTAACTTTGAGTTGAAACTCGTACTAGCGCTATTATATATCTGTTTCAAGTTTCAATGATGAAGTTTGTTACTATAGTATTTGTTGTTGTTGTATAATCTTGTCTCACTATCATGCTTATCTGCCTATACTTATATATAGATTGTTTTCTGTCTAGATAAAGCACGCTCCCGAGCCACAGATATTATTGCACACTACCTGTCTTTAGCACTATGCTAGATAATTTTTCTCCTGCCAATATTTCTTCTTCAAATAAGCGTTCTCGAGACTTGATGGGGATGGGGCCGACTGTAGGATCCCCTTTGCACGTTAGGGTGAGACGTTCTTGGCCCGCTCGATTTACCGAAATGGCTGAGGCGAGTATCTTCCCTAACCGTGCACCACCATCTTGTAAGAGAAAGTTATTTGCAGAAGAGGCAGACAGTAAAGATTATTTACAGCATGATGCCAAAGACAATATGGAGATTGATGGAGACGTGGAGTTTTCTAGTCTACAGAATGTTGGTTCGCATGAAGGGACCCGCGATCACATGGGCGAGTCAGAATCTGATCCTGAAGAAGAGCCAGAATCTGATCCTGAAGAAGAGCCATAATCTGATCCTGAGGAGGACCCATTCGAGTCTGATCCTGAGGAGGAGCAATTTGAGCCTGAGCCAGATGAACCCGAGTCCGATCCTTCAAAGCCAGAAGAGGAATCAGAGTCAGAGGATGAGCAAATTGAACTTGAATCTGAGTCAGAGGAAGAGTCTGATCATGAAGAGGAGGATCCAGATGAATATCTAGTCCCTGTTACCCCGCTGAAGAGTAATAGAGAGTCGAGAGGCCGTGCAGTCAGTAGCCCACCCCCAATAGCATGCGGATATGAGTATATCTTACTTATCCAGGAGAGCGGAGGCAGAGTTAGGCGAATGACTCCGCGCTTCTTGTTTGCAGAAGATGCCATTGACCCGTACAACCCCTACCTCTGCCATCCGTCAGACTTGAGCATAATACGCAACCCAATTTCGGGGAGAGTTCTAGTCCTCCCAGATTATTCAGCTTATGCGAGGAGGATGTGGGGGAGGCTATTTAGGAGACCCCGTTATGAGGCCGAGATGAGGAGAATTTCATGGCAGCTTTGGATACTAGATTTGAGCATTGTAGGCGAGTGCAACTACGTTTACAGCATACAGCTAGGTGATGTCACATTCTGTGTGTGGCAGAGCCATCGCTACAGCAGGTAGAGTATGGCAGGTATGTATAGTAGTTTTGTTATTTTCTTTCTTTTCGTAGTTATTTTCTTTCTTTCTTTTTCGTAATTTTAGATTTTTGTAGAATATCTATGTGCTAACATACAACTTTTGCTTAGCCAAGCTGCCGTGAGGTATACCATTTTCTCCCTTATCTTTCATTACATGTCCTTACATCCATGCTTTAATGCTTAGTTGTTTACATTGAGGACAATGTAGGATTTTAGTTGGGGGAAGGGAGACCTTAGGGTTATTTTTTTTCAAAAAGCATGCATGTTAGTACATTAGTTAGGATTTCCCTGCTTTTGCGTTAAAAAAAAAAAAAAAAAAATTTAAATTTTTCAAAAAAAAAAAAAAAAAAAATATATAAGAGATTGCAAGCCTAAGTCGCCTGATGGTATCTTTCTTGTTCCCTTTCATTGGGCGACGACGCATTCATGATTAGACTTAGCATGCTTGGTAGCGTCAGATAATCTTGAAAATGTTGATTCTTATTATGTTTGAAAAGTTATATGCCGATTTGAATTTACTTGTTCATGTTTATAGACTAGATTGATATACCATGACTAGGAAATGCCTTGTTCACAATGAGTGGAGACTATATAGCCTTGTGAGGAGTTGAGCCTTTCTTCCTTATTTGAGAGCTATTAGTTAAAAATTCTGATTCTTTTGAAAGCGTTTATTAAATTGTCCGAGTCTTTCTACTATCACTCTTATTCAGTTTTAGAGAGGTTCGTCCATGAGATTGCTACTGCCTTATTATTGGAACCTAGAACTGGCATTAGGGAAATGACATAGGCCATCTTTCATTAGCCTATATAGCCTTGGCCTACCCGTTATGTTTTATCCTTAGTAGCCAATTTGAAGCCTGAAGCTTAATTCGTATTGATATACCAAATGAATAACCGAGCCCAAATTCCATAACTTACCTACCTTTTTGGCTCATTAGCAGTATGGCTCAAAATCAAGGGCCTGGATTGTATTGAAAAAAAAAAGTATAGAGAGAGAAAAGGCAATGAAAAAAAAATAGATATCAAAAGAATGCCTTAAAAATATAATGCAGACAGTAAAATTTGGGTGTGTGTTTGATATAGAGGTTCATTTATATACCTCTCGAGTTAACTGAGCCAATGAGTCTTTTGATCCCTTATTTGACCCATTCATTTCATAACCACTACCCTTAACCCCATTACAACCTACCAAAGTCCTAATTGATCCCTAAAGGTTTAGTTTGTGGTTTAAACAATGAAAGGGCAGATATAGCAGTCTCGCTTCTTTAATAATTGAATCTTAATTTAAAAGACTCTCATTCTTTTATTTTGGCATCTTTCAAAGAAAACATACGTGAGGCATTTGAATTTGCTTACGAACAATCCTTAGCCCGTATGTGGAGTGCTACACCTGTTTCTAGTGATTTATTTGTAGAGTGTATGCCTAGTGAGAATTGAGTCGAGGCTTAATGATGAACAAGAGCTTTATCCCATGATTGGCATTGACATTGACAAGTTAATATAACTGTCTAAGTATGAACACTTAAATTCACTTATGTATGCATCTTTTCAATTGTTATTAAGACTTGTACTTTTCCTGAATATCTTTTGCTAATACATTGCATAAGTCTTATTGAGTTCTTGCTGAGCTATTTTTGAAAGGACAAACTTTTTAGATACTTTGGCTTGATTTGTCTTGCAATCATGAATTTTGTGGGTAGATTCACTGCAAACCCTCACGAGACAAAACTCGTCCTACTAGGGGTGACCTAGAGGTTTAAAGGCTTATTGCATACGCTTAATGCAACTGTTTAAGATTAGGATTGTATTTTTGGTCTTTATTTTTCGTGTTTTTTTTAGTTGGCTTGTAATAAAGATCACTTCATTGCTAGAGACTATCAATACGTTAGTTGGGGGATGTGATTAAGCCAAAATATTGCATTTTTATATGTATTTAGGTGGCTTAATATGCATGAATTTGATTTTAATTATCCTAAATTGTTAAGAATTGAGATTTAATCATGAAATAGGATAGTATGTTTGTTTCTAGTGCATTATAACCTTTTTACAGGTTAAAAATGAACAAGAACGAATCTAGAAGCAAATTCCCCCAAAGTTAGTCATTACCAGTCAAATTCGGAGCTGAATTGAGTTCAAGAAGTGAACCGAAAGCAAATTTCAAGATCAAGCATGAAGAAAGTTGATGGAAGAGACTAAGAGAAGCCAATAGAGCAGTTCCAAGCAAAGAAGAGTCATTTGAATCAAACCGAGCAATTTTTGAATGAATAAGAGATTCACTGCGTGTATTGCCTCTGTTCCGGTAATTTTTGGTATTTATCCGTGCAGAATTTGAAGAAAACTCCAGAAATAGAAGTTGTAGAGCTCTGAGTTATCTACGCGTAGGCGAAAACCTTGCATCAATCGGAGTTCGGAGTACAAAGTTATGGCAGAAATACGATCAGTGCACCAGTGGATTGAGTTTGAGCGCGAAAGAATACCTAAATTTATGATGCAGATATTTATCGAATGGGGTCCTTAGCCTAGATGGAAAGTGATCAGCTCTCTACTCATGCTTAGTCCAGTGTTCGAATCCCGCGGCCAACAAGTTTTAATTATTATTTTTAAGCTGACCCGAGAAGTTAAGGAAGAAGACTTAGTCTCCCGAGCCAACGACTTGATAGACGACAAAGCTATTTTTAGCTTTTGGATTATTATCTTGATTATTTATTTTATTTTATTAATTAGTTTAATTTTTGAATTTTGAAAAAAAGAATTAAATGTCGATGATATTTTTTAGGTTTTAGGTTTAATTTTGAGTAAGGGAAGAACAGCCGTCATTATTATTCTTCGAGTAGAGAAAAACAGTCGTCGTTCTTTTTCTTTTGAGTAGAGGAGAACAGCCGCCATTATTATTCTTCAATAATTCCAAATTCCTTTGCGTAACTAGAGAAAGAGATATTTTCATTTGGTTTATAGCGAGTCCCATTACAGTTCTTCAAGAACTGCGTAATTGTAAGTTTCTCTTTTCATTCAATTTTATTTTTAATTTATTTCAATTAATGCTTATATATTGTTAGTTAAATATGTGTTTGAATGTGATTGATGATTGAAATCCATGCATAATTTATAATTTTTATTAGATTTATTTTATAGATTCCCGCGTAGAACCCTAAAAAATATGTGTTTTTTTATTTTAATCATAACTTGCTCGTTTCTTGGCCAATTTTGATGATCCACCTATCAAAACGACCACGATCGAATTTTCTACAAAATCATACTATTTTGGGGATCTAAATTCCGAAATTTCTTGAGGACAGTAGGCAATTTTCGTGACTGCCAGTGTGCTATTTCTTTCGAAATTTGTTTAAACCGTATTTTTAATTTATTAATTGTTTCTTAGTTTCAATTGCTGTGAAATTTTGCATGATTATTCAATTATATTTCAGAAATATGTTTGCTCAATTTGTGATTGAATTTATCATATTTTGTTTAATTTTTATCAATATGCTAGCGTAATTTAGTAGTTAGGGGTCCGTAGCGAAAGCATGACGGACTAGTGTGAGTATATGATTCAATTGTGATTGTGGCTTGAATTCCTCATTGGTTATAGGTCAATTAATAAATCTGGAAAATATAGTAACTTTTCATGCGTTAAAAACATGAATTTTTAAGATTATTTCTCGATTATTCGACAAAAGAACCGGAAAACCTCAAATTACGAATTTTTGTACCAAAACTCTAACGAGGCTGAATAGAGGACGGTCCTTATCCTTTATTGAGCTGAGTTAGTTATCCAAGTAATTTGGGAGCTTTGAGCGCTGTTTTGGTGTCATTCCAAAATCGATACCGAAATAGTGCTAATTTTAGCTTTTAATGACTTTTTTAGAACGGTTTTGACGTATGTCATGCATATGCATAATCAAATCTTAGAAATGAGTTAAGCTTTTGATATTTACTAAAATTGATTAAATTTAGTTTGTTTTTGTCACGCACTAGCATTACTAAGTGAAAATTAATTTTGTAAAAAATAAATTATAAGTTCCCTTATTGAAAACTAAATTTACATGCAGCTTATATGAGTCTTGTCATGCACTTCTCATGATATGCTCGTGAAATTTAGTATTTAATAATTGGTAAGTTAAGGACATTCATTGTTAATAGGAACTCAGGTCCACAGTCATTTCTTGAATCGGTTGGTCGTACTATATGTAATGTCGTAGCTATGGATACCCCTAACGCTCTTTTCCTATTTTATTAGACACTTGTTTTAGTTGCTGCTTATTTTATCCTTGCTTTATTTATTTATTTTATTTATATTTTTAATTTATTTATATTTATTTATTTACTTTTATTTATTTATTTTCTTTTAAGTTTTAAATTTAATTTCTTATTCTATTCTTTCTTATTCTAAAAAAAATATTTATTATCTTTTCTTTATTTTATTTTTCTTTTCTTCTTTTCCCCTGTTGAAAGTTTAGCTAGAATAATAAGATTACCATCCTTCCCTGTGGTTCGACCTTGGACTTCCAAGTAAATATATTATAACTTGACCACCTGCACTTGGGTGTATTAATTACGCGTTTCTGAGCGTAGTCATACATCCTCGACTATCTCTCTTGGGATTTTAACGAATCGATCCGCTAATTGAATAGTAACCCTCGTGAGTTTTAACTCACCCAACCCCAATTGTTGATATACCGAATATGGGAGCACATTAACGCTTGCTCCCAAATCTAACAAAGCATTTTTTATCCTACAATTTCCTATGACACATGAAATTCTGGGACAACCGGGTCCTTTGAACTTGGGGGCTCTCGTGCCTTGCAGGATGGAACTCACTTGCTCCGCCATGAAAGCATTTTTCTTGACATTCAATCTTCGTTTGGTAGTATATAAGTCCTTGAGGAACTTAGCATACGAAGGCATTTGCTAATTGACCACGTCAAGCAATGGAATGTTGATTTTCACTTGCCTAAAAACATCCAAAATCTCGGTGTTAGATTTGGACGGTTGGTTCAATCTCTCCGGAAATGGGACTTTGATCCCATCTTTGATTTTTTCTAAATCTTCCTTTCCTTGTTTCTCTTCCTCTCTCCTTTTCTCTTCACTTACAACCTTCTCAACACTCATAGGCTCAACTATGTCCGCCACCTTGGGGGTTTTAGGAACAATAGTTTTGTCTACCTCCTTCCCACTCCTTAGGATTGTGATAGATTTGAGTTCTTCTAACTTGGTGCTAGACTCCCTTCCCTCTATGACTTGAACTTGGCCTCTAGGATTAACTAAAGGTTGAGAGGGAAATTTTTCTTTCTCTTGGGTAGTTAGGGCAGTGGTGAGCTTAGACATTTGAGTTTTTAACTCACCCACATTACGATCCGTTTTGTTCACAAATGATCTCAACAAAGCTTCTAAGTTTTGGTTGGGATTTTGATTCTGATGTGGAACAAAAGAGTTTTGAGGTTGTTGTTGCCTTTGGTTTTGATGATATTGGTTGTGGTTCTGACCTTGATTTCCTCCCCAACTGAAATTGGGGTGATTCTTCCATCCCTCATTGTACCTTTGAGAATAGGGATCGTTTTGGTTACGGTTTTGGTTGTACTGGTGTAAAGCATTGACTTGGGCGGGATTTTTGAGGACTTCCCGGAAAGCAAGAATGGTAGGGCAATCCTCGGTAGTGTGTCCTGAATTTTCACAAATGACACACAACTGGCTCGAGGATACTACATTGACCTCTTTAAGCTTACTTGCTTCCATTGCCTCTACTTTCTTAGACAATTGGAATAACCTCACACCCATGTCATCCTCATTGGACACTTGGTACAACCCACCCCTTCCTTGAGTTTTGGCTTTGGGTTCTTCAGAATAGGTGTTCCAATTTTGAGCACCTTCTGCTAATTCATCAAAATATAGCAAAGCCTCATCGGGATTCTTACTCAAGAATTGACCGTTACACATGGTCTCGACAAACGTACGCATTTCAGGGGTGAGAGATTCGTAGAAGAAACTAACAAGGCTCTAAGTTTCGTGACCATGGTGAGGGCATGCGTTTAAAAGTTCCTTGTATCTTTCCCAACACTTATAAAAACTTTCATTTTCTTTTGGCGAAAAATTTGATATCGCCCTTCTTAAAACATTAGTTCTATGAACGGGAAAGAATTTTTTAAGAAACTCCGCTTGAAGCTCTTGCCAAGACCGAATTGATTGCGGTCTTTGAGCATTTAGCCAAATTTTTCCTTTGTCTTTTAGGGAGAAAGGAAAGAGTTTTAATCGCATGACATCCTCGTTAATATTTGCCTCACGAAATGTGGAGCAGACTTCTTCAAAGTCTTTCAAATGCAAGTATGGGTTTTCTGACTCCATACCATGAAAAGAAGGGATATGTTGAAGCATACTCGGTTTGAAAGAGAACGCACCGGCTTGGCCAGCGGGAAGCACGCTACAAGAAAAATGACAATTAGTGGCGAATTTTTGATAGGAGATTATAATTTCCCCACTAAAAAGCACTTTTTGCAGCAAATTTAACAATTCCCACTAAAAGTTGGTTATTATGTATACTATTTGTGGCTAATGTAGTTTTCCCTACTAATTTTGCCAATAATAGTGTGGCGGGAAAAAATGGCACATTGGCGCCAAATAAATTTAGGAATTATTAGGAAAATTAAAATATCGCCACTATAAAAGATATATAGTGGGGAAAAACAGTTCGCCATTAAAAAAAACAAATTAGTAGGGAAATTTTGACTTGCCACTAATGAGGTACAATTGCTGGGAAATAGGATCGCCAAAAAATCCCTTGGTGATAATTAGTGGGAATGTTTTAATGGGGAGTAAAAAAATCCCCATTAAAAAACATTTGTTTTTGTAGGGAGTACAAATTCCCCACCGAAAAGCATTTTTTTTCAACAAGTTCAATGATTATCATTAATAGACGGCGTTTATATATACTATTGGTGGGGAAAATATGTCTAGCCGCAAATTTTGCCACTAAAACTGTGGCGCAATTTTCTTTTTACTCTGGTGGGAAAAATTTTGAATTGGCGCCAAATAAAATGATAGCATTAGTGGGGACATTTTTTTATTTCTCCACTAAAAATGATATAAGCACCTTAATTTTGGAACGAATTTTTACCTAAACCCAATCTGAACCTGGTGCAATTAATTTCAGATATGATAAAAATTTATAATATATTTATAGTACTAATATGAATCTATTAAACATTTTGATTATCAAATATATCGAATATAAAGATATATATCGAATATGATAAGCTTTTGACATATATTTATATATACTTGTACATAATTCTTCAATTTTTTAACATGATTGGGTATTCATATCGGATATCCCTTGGATCGCAGATTGAATCGGTATGTTATATCGTCAATCCATTCAGACTTGGATACGACATGATTCGGTATGATCTATATTTTATTCGTCAATATATTTTAAATGAATAATGAGACTACTAATTAAAGAAAGGAAATACTCAAGGTCAGAGTGAGGCTATCAATTGGACACAAACTTCACGGTCAAGATTAGAACTATCAGAATCACACTTTACATGATAATATGACATAAAGTTACAACCTGATGGGTGGTTTACATGAGTTTAGTTAATTTCTTAACGAATTAGAGTGGTAATTATTAGGTTCACTTGTTCGATACGAAATAATACCAAATCAGTTATCTTATTCCAGAAACTACCATTGCAACATAGAAGTATCAATAGGTTACATGTACATAAAAGGAATGTTTACACTCATTAGATCGGTTATTTTTTAAAACATTTTTTAATAAAACTAGTATTTATTAAATCAAGAAAGAAATTGTATATATTTTAGGATTATAAATGTTTATTCCTGTAATAAAAAAAGAAAATTATTTTTACTTGAATAAAGTTTTTAAAATTAATAAGTTAAACACTATAATAAAAAAATCCAAAATAAATTTTAAGAACCCAACCAAACAATACCTTAAACCCTTAAATTAAATTATAAAACTCTTAAATTAAAAAATAAATAAAAAATAAATTCTCATCTGCCCAAAAACCCACGAGCCCCAAAACCTTTTCACTCCCACCATAAATCCCTAAAATCCCCCAAAGCCTTTAGCCCCCCCAAATCCCCCAAATCGCACCACCATCTATCGTGAAGGCGAAGCTCTCCGGCACCACCATCTCGCGCGCACCGCCATCTCTCTCACTTTACCAGCGCACCAACGTCTCAATCTCTCCACCAGCGCACCACCATCTCACTCTTTCCATCTCGCGCTCCGGCAATTACAAGTATGTATACTATTATCTCTCTATGTATGTGTATGTGTATGATATAGCTCTAATATTTTTGATATATATGTGTGTATGTAGGAATACACTCTTATTGCTGCACTTGCTGTCCATTTTTTCAGATAACCCTGGCCGTTCAGTATGCCTTCTTTACTATCTCTTCGCTATTTTCTCTCTTTATTCTCTACATACGTTTTTTTGGTACAATCTTCTTCTCTCTCTTTTACTCGTCTACACCTAATTGAATCAACAAATGTGCTGAAATAGGTATTGAAAGTATGTCCCATTTTTAGCGCATTTTATGGAAATGAATGGCTGTATCATGGAGTGGGTAATTTTTGAAAAATCCTTTTGTTCGAAATAGGTATTGAGATATGTGTTAACATCGAATATACACAACACAATCTTATTGAAATTTGTATGTATTGTTTTAGAGCGAAGGAAGGAGACAGTGTATTGGATTTGTGCTGTGGAAGTGGGAATTTAGCATTCCTTCTGTCTGAGAAAGTTGGATCCTGTGGCAAGGTTTTTAATCCCTCTTCTTCCTTTTATTTATTTATTAATCCTCAATATCTCCAGTACTAAAAAATTAGTTCCACTAAATTTGTGATGTTACCTTTATGGGTTGAGCTAGCAAACTTTGAATTTTGCACTCTCTTTGTTTGGTTCCACTTAATTTTCCTTGGGGGCTGTTGCCTTTGTTCTACCTTTATCCTCCTTGTGTTTTGTCATTCTCAACAAACAAAAGCGAATATAAACTGAATTTTCCTTGGGGGCTGTTGTATTTGTTCTACCCTTATCCACCTTGTGCTTGTCATGCTCAACAAACAAAAGCGAATATTATAATTAAAAAAAACTCACCTTGGATCAATGCTATTGTTAACGAAAATGGGATTTTTTGGGGGGGGGGGGAGGGGGCGGGGTGGTCTAATACCTTTCTTCAAACTTAATACACATGCACTACACCAAAACAGGAAATTAGTAACGGTCATTTTTTTCTATCTGTAACGGACTTAGTCTGTTACTAGCCTGCCACATGTAAAGTCCGTTACAGAATAAGATAATACCATCACTATATTTAATTAACCAAATTCAAATATACTTAATTCAGTAACGATCCTAAAATTTGATAGTAACAGTTAAAATTAGTTACTACATAAATTTAATTATTAATAATATTAAAAAATATTAAATATTTTAATTTTTTTACGAGGAAAGAAAGTTAACCCCAAATCCCCCAAATTTTCATTCTCCCTCTCGCTTGTTGGCGTCTCTCTCGCCAAAATCCCCAAATATTCTCGCTAGTTGGTATCTCTCATCAAAACCCCCAAATTTTCCTGCTTCTCAATTGTTGTAAGGCCAAAATTATCGGACTACCTAAGACACAGAAGACTAATTATGTTGATTCGAAACGAAGAAACTGTAAACCTTCCAATATCCGATTGTTTCCTAAACGATCCGAATCCACTGAAAAATCAACGGTTCCACTAGCCGAACCGTCGTCTCCGAAGGTCTCCTGTATGGGGAGAGTGAGGTCAAAGAGATGCCGCCGTAGATCTTCAAGGAGAGAACAGGTTGCGGTCAAATCGGTAGTTGAGACTGCAAAATCCAGTGGAGGACGGAGAAAAGGATTCTACTCCGGTCTAATTTTGTTATTCCGAAAGGAACGGCGTCAACGTAATAAGCCTGCCGTTAAAATGAGTGATCCGGCGGAGGAATCGAGTCCTAGAAATAGCGTGTCGAGCAGAGCGCGCAAAGTGTCGGCGGTGGATCCGCCGAGTTTAGGAGGAATGACAAGGTTCGTGTCCGGCAGGCGGTCGGAGTCGCGGGGCGCTAACAACTTCGAAGTTATTCGTTAGAACGCTGGCGACGGCAGCAAGGAGTGGGCCCAAGTTGGGGGTCCGGTCCAGTCTAAATCGGGTTGCTTGAAAGGTGGGGATTTTGTTAGACTTACGTGCCATGTTGAAAAGGTAAAGCATATGCTACTCCCATACCCCCAATTTTTTTCGAAGTAATTTATTTGGAAAGTTAAATAAACGAGTTTTATAATACTCATTTTAAAAACTATTTTACTTTTTATAAACAAGAAACAAAATTAAATTATTTTTCTCTCGAAATAAAGTTTGTTGATAAAAATTGGGGTAATGGGATGATGGGAGAGCTAAATCCGTAAAAGAGTGACTCAATACTGAGTTAAAAAGGCAGATTTGTAATTTATTTTTGGCCTTAAGTTTTCCAATTTTGATTGTAAAACTCTTTCTGTAGGTTAATGTAAATACAAGGGTGTTTTTTTCTAGGGGAGTAGCTGTAAATCTTCGTCAACGAAAGTGGAATTTGTGATTATTGAAATTGTTTTTTCAGTTTTGCAAAAGAAACTTTATAATATAATTTTGGTTTGTTTGCCTTGTGAAATTTTTTAAGGTGTTTTTAAATGCACTCATAAAATTATTTTTCTTATGATAAAAATTAGAGTGAAAAAAAAGTTTTTTATGCTATTTTTAAGCTAAATTTAACCTAATTTTAAACTTTAATAGAATAAAAAAATTAATTTTATGAGTGAATTTAAAAACACCCATTTTTAATAAACTTCAATCTAATTGTGTGTTAAAAGCTAGAGGTTTTATTGAATGCAGTGGTTGACAGTAGGAAAGTCAACGATTCAGTTGATCATTTTAGAGTAAAGACAATAATTGATATAATTTTTCCACAAATAAATTTTTTTTTTGGGTAAATGAAGTGGTGATTTTTTGAATGCAGTGATTGACAGTAGCAAAATCGCCATTACTATGGAGATTTTTTTTCCTTTGATTCATTGGATTGCTTTGAAAACAGTGCTTCGATTGGTAGACACTTGGAATGTTCATGAGCTGCTCTTGTAGACTATTGGGTTCCTTCCAAGCAAGCATTCTAGTTTCCTTTTGTTAAATTTTAAGTTTAATCTGCTACATTAAAACTGTGACAATTTAATTCTAGATTATGTTTGGAGGTTCATCATTAAATTCATTCAACTTTCATTTTGATCCTTTACTACTTTTTATTTTAGGTTCAAAAATCAAATTGTTTTCTCCGGCCTTTTTTAGTTTTTATGGACTATGGGTTTTTGTAAGATGTATGCTATCTGGAGAGTCTTACGCCTGAATTAATGATCTTTATTTTTAGGTTATCTAGAACTAAGAAAGTGGAGTTATTCAAGTATGAAAAAAAAAAGGGGTAGATATGTACATTAACTATTCTAGAAATGAATGCTTTATATTTATTTCCGTTCATTAGCACTCCCTACATGTATGTTAAATGCCTGGAATGAATCACAGGTGCCGAGAAGATTATTAAGTGGGCTTTTGGCTGTCAGTTGATGCACTATCCACAAAATTCTGCAGATTCAGATGTTGTTTTGTCTAAAGAAAGGTATAAATTGAATTCCCATTTAATTGTAATATTTCCTAAGTTACGGAATGCTAAAAGTATTATATATTAAGAGCACTACAGTTATCACATCCATGTTTAAGTTCTTGCAGTGTAATAAGTATATTTAATTAACTATAGTTATCACATCTATATTGACACACCGAAAATACTTCCGTGCTTAGGTACCCAGTTATAATACTTGGTAAGTCCAAGTGTCGAACCACAAAGATAGTCGGAAAGACGATGTGGTGATTACGAGTCCAAGGTTTTGTGAAGAGAATTTAATTGGTTGATTTTAGTTGTTGATTTTAAAGTCTTGCAATAAAAATTAAAATGATGTAATAATAGATGAGAAAAGGCTAAGGCATTATAGAATTCATTTGTTTTGCAAAGTTAAGTAAAATCAATCCCATTCAAAGTTCTCAATGCAATTCCTAAGTATAGAATATTTTACCCATTTTTAAGCAAAAGGTTGTGGAGCAAAAGCAACCCATTCCCATATAAATGCCATATAAAGAAATGGTGTAAGCAAATATCAACACAAGTGTATATATCTCATTTGTATCTTGTGACAAAGGGTGTGAAGCAAGTGCAACCCATTCCCATATAATATCAACCAAGATTCAAACTTAAAATAAACAAAAAGAAAAGGCATAAATTTAAACTAGGCATTTAAGAACTCATTGTTAGTTTCCCCTACGCAAATGACTTGATTATGAAAATGGCCAACTACAAGGAGTTTAGCTCGATTAATCATAACATTTCATTTGTCTAAGATTGGGAGGTCTAGGTGGAGGTCAAACCGTCCTATATAGACTTATTTGATAAATACAAATTGAATCCTTAAAATGATTAATGAAGTTGTTTATGACATAAATTTAAAAGATCATCTTTGGCAATACTTTAACTAAGAAGACGATGAGTCTTAAAATCACATAAAGTGTAGAAAGCACTCAACATATCATTAAAGTATTAAAAGATTAAAATCTCAAATTTATGGTATTTCCATGAATATTCAAAAACTAATCATGCTCGGCAATGAAAAGTATCTCATTCAAAGAAAGAATTGACATAGGCTAGTAAGAAATACACAAGTGTATCATCTCTCCATTAATGCTTGAGATCTATGTATACAAGGCAAACAAAGTCAAATCATCATATGAAAATTTATCTTACTAGCTTATGAATGGTTGAAAAAATGGAGAAGATGAAGGATTCAAAAAGTATTTAACAATACTAACAATGGAATGAGAATTGAACTTACATAATTAATGCATTGCAAATTTCATCTTTTAGCCTTAGCAAAGAAATTTACTCCATAATAAATGTAGAGACAAGAATTATAAAAGTGAACTCCATTTCTCTCTCTAGAAAAATATTACAAGCTCTCTATAAATTGAGAAATGAGAAATAAAAATAAGACTCCTCTCCAAAGCAACAAAGAAGACTATAAATAGGAGAGTTGTGTTGGATGCCAAAATTAAATAATGCTTTGTTTTATTTTTGGTGGAGAATTCTACTATCTTGGATGCTCTTTAATCACATGGACACTTCCACTTTCTTTCTTTAATCACATGGACATGGAGACTTTCTTTCTTGGATGCTCTTTAATCACATGGAGACTTACTTTCTTGAATTTTTTTTGTCCATGGAAAATTCTATTATTGTATTAAATACAATATTTCTTGAAATCTAAAGACACCAAAATAAACACAAAATGTGCCTTTCCAAGCATTGTTAAATACAAAAGTGCTACGAGACTAATCGCGAAATAAGTTGGCAAACGGAGTAGTTTTAGAGAAATAAACGCGTCAAACAACTCCGAAAATGAGCGTATGAATGACAATATTAAGCGTTTATCAACTCCCCCGACTTATCTCTTGCTAGTCCCTTAGCAAGATAAATAAAAGAAAAATAATATTATCCGATAATGCATTGATATAATGCACTAAGCCATTTTAAAAACTTCCAAGTTCCCTTAGAAGACGAGGTTTGTCTCGTGAAGGTTTACAGTGATGATACCTACAAACATAAAAAATTTGATCATGGTGAATGACGAGAATGATGATTTCAAAAGTTCAATTTGCAAAGCTTATAACATTACTATCACTATTTCTATACTTGTGGGATTTTGAATGACTATCTAAATTGCTTATCTCCTTTAGAAACTTAATCCATACTTCCCTTTAATCACATGCTAAGCCTTATATTAGCAAAATTCTCATTTAAATACAAAGAGTTTTGATCATTAGAGATGGAAGAGGTATTTCCTTCAAAAACGAAAGTTTCAAATTTTGTCCATTTCTAAGCACTTTTCTTATATTTTCTTGGAATTTTCGCTAAATTAGTTCAAGGCGGTTTTCATCTCTATGGGGGGCAGCAGACTCACTATATAAAATTTGACATGTTATGCTTATTTATTAAGCTTGAAGGAAGTTATTCACCCTTTCCCATATGGTAACCTTTACCTATCCATAATATTAGACAAAGAGACTTATGATTTAGTCAAGTGAAGCTTTAAGTCAATATTAGGATTAAAAGCCATCCAAGTTTTTCAAAGTGCCATGCATTTGTCCTCTCTATTGGAGGATCTTTTCGAAAAAACTTTCATCAATTTTGGACAAGAATTCCCTCTTCACAAAATAAAAATTACTCTAAGTGTTACGAAAGAATTTCTCTACTTGAAGCATTTACACATTTTAAGGGACGTTTCTAGGGTCATGAATCTAATTGAAGTAAAGCAAGGTAGATTATCACTCAAAATTCCATCTAGATCAAGGAATTCATGCCAATAGCTAATGAACTAATCATCATCATTTTTTTTTAATCATTCATCATTCATCAAATTTCAAACTTTCAAATTTTTTTTTTTAAGCTCTAAACACATGAAAAATTTAGAAATTAAAAAGCCATTAAAGTTTAAGTACATTACCCCCCAACTTGAAGAACGCATTGTCCTCAATGTGAAGAGAACGAGAAATCGGCTTGCGTTTCGATTTTCATGAAGCAAAAAAGAGCTATTTTCAAAGCAAAATTACTATATGTACACACTAACAAAAAAGACGGGTTAGAATTAGATAAAACAAAACATGCATGCATTACAACCACATTTTAATCCTCATATCATGTTTATCAAACCAAACCCAAAAAAGAAGGAAAGCAAATAAATAAATAATTTTTTTTCTTTTTTTTTGTTATTTTTTTTCTTTTTATAAAAGTAAAAAAATTTAAAATTATATACAAACATCACCTATGCTTGTTAGGTATAGGTCGGATCTTCAAGAGTGGTGGACTCCTCTTGAGGTGAGAATTCCAAAAATGGCTTAAGGCGTTGCCCGTTCACTTTGAACACAAAGCCGGTTTTGGGATCTTCAACATTCACGGCCCCAAAAGGGAATACATGTCGAATAATGTATGGGCCGGTCCAACGAGATTTCAACTTTCCCGAAAAAAGATGCAAACGCGTGTCATAAACTAGAACTTTGTGCCCGAGTTTAAATTCTTTTCTTAGAATAGATTTATCATGAAAAAATTTTGCACGTTCTTTGTTTATCTTAGCATTTTGGTATGCATCCCTCCTTAATTCCTCCAACTCCTCAAGTTGCAACTTTCGGTTGCTTTCGGCTTTTTTCAAATCAAAGTTCATCATTTTAATTGCCCAAAATGCTCTATGTTCTAATTCAACGGGAAGATGGCAAGGCTTGCCATATACTATCCGATAGGGAGACATTCCTAAAATTGTTTTAAAAGCCGTACGGTAAGCCCAAAGTGCATCGTTAAGACGCAATGACCAATCCTTGCGATTTGGATTTACTGTTTTTTCAAGAATTTGCTTTATCTCCCTATTGGCAAGTTCGGCTTGGCCATTGGTTTGTGGATGATAAGCGAGTGATACTTTGTGATTTACCCCATATTTTTGCATTAAATATTCAAAAGATTTATTGCAAAAATGAGTACCACCATCGCTTATAATCACTTTGGGAGTGCCAAACCTTGCAAGAATATTTTCTTTTAAAAATCGGATCACCACTTTATGATCATTTTTCTTGCAAGCTTGGGCCTCTACCCACTTGGAAAGATAATCAACCGCAAGAAGAATATAGAGATTACCAAAAGAGGGTGGGAAAGGTCCCATGAAATCAATGCCCCAACAATCAAAAATTTCAACTACGAGGATCGGGTTGAGAGGCATCATGCTTTTTCTTGTGATTCCTCCTAACATTTGGCATCTCGTGCAAGCTTTGCAAAAGGCGTAGGCGTCTTTGAACATCGTTGGCCAATAAAAGCCACATTGTAGAATCTTGGCGGCTGTCTTCTTGGCCGAGAAATGCCCACCGCAGGCTTCATTGTGGCAAGAGCTTAAAACCATTTCGAACTCATCATTGGGAATGCATCGTCGAATGATTTGATCTGCCCCATACTTAAACAAGTACGGATCATCCCAATAAAAGCGTTTGACTTCGGACAAGAATTTTCTTCGATCTTGAGCACTCCAAGGACTTGGCATTTTTCCGGTGACGAGATAGTTCATGATATCGGCGTACCATGGCAAACTTGAGATTGCAAATAGTTGCTCATCTAGAAAAGAGTCTTTGTTAGCACTCTCTTCAATGTGGTCTTTGAATGAAAGGCGAGAAAGATGATCCGCCACCACATTTTCGACACCCTTCTTATCCTTTATGAAAAGATTGAATTCTTGTAGGAGAATAATCCATCTTAGAAGCCTTGGCTTTGCATCTTTATTTGTGAAAAGATACTTGAAGGCCGCATGATCGGTGAAAATGACAATAGGTGACCCAATGAGGTGGGACCGAAATTTGTTGAGGGCAAAGACAATAGCCAAGAGTTCTTTCTCGGTGGTGGTGTAGTTCATTTGAGCCTCATTGAGAGTTCGGCTCGCATAGTAAATGACCCCGGGCTTTTTGTCCTTTCTTTGGCCGAGGACCGCCCCCACGGCGTAATCGCTTGCATCACACATGAGTTCGAATGGCAAACTCCAATCGGGGGTTTGCATGATGGGTGTGGTAGTGAGCATGTGCTTGAGTTTTACAAAGGCTTCTTCACATTCCTTGGTCCATTCAAATGGGGCATCTTTCAAGAGCAACTTGCACATGGGTTTAGCAATGGTGCTAAAATTTTGAATGAACCTTCGGTAGAATCCGGCATGCCCCAAGAATGAGCGAACATCCTTGATTGACTTGGGGGTGGGGAGCTTTGAGATAAGCTCGATCTTTACCTTGTCTACTTCAATGCCTTTCCCTGATACAACATGGCCTAATACAATGCCCTTTGTCGCCATGAAGTGGCATTTCTCGCAATTGAGGATGAGTTGCTTCTCGATACACCTTGCTAACACATGTTCAACATTGAGCAAACAATTATCGAACGACTTACCGTAAACGGTAAAATCGTCCATAAAAACCTCTAGAGTTTTCTCTGCCATATCGCTAAAAATGCTCAACATACATCTTTGAAAAGTGGCCGGTGCATTGCACAAATCAAAAGGCATTTTTCGATAAGCAAAAGTACAAAACAGACATGTGAAGGTTGTTTTTTCTTGGTCCTGAAGATCAATTTCGATTTGGTTATACCCAGAAAATCCGTCTAAAAAAGAATAGAACTCATGACCCGCCACTCTTTCAAGTGTTTGATCTAAAAATGGAAGAGAAAAATGGTCCTTTCTAGTGACTTCATTTAACTTACGGTAGTCTATGCACATTCGCCACCTGTTGGTGACTCTTTGGGGTATCAACTCATTATTTTCATTCTTTACTACTGTAAGCCCGGATTTTTTAGGTACAACTTGGGTCGGACTTACCCATTTGCTATCTGAAATTGGATAGATGATCTTGGCATCAAGAAATTTCAACACCTCGGTTCTTACTACTTCTTGCATGTGAGGATTGAACCGGCGTTGAAATTGTCTTGATGGCTTTGCACCTTCCTCTAAGTGAATTTTGTGTGCAAATCAATGGATTAATTCCTTGGAGGTCGGCCAATTTTCACCCAAAAGCTTTTCGATACTTACTTAGCATACTTACCAACTGTTCTTCTTGATTATTTGGGAGTTCGAAAGAAATTACCACGGGGTAAGTTTCAAAAGCACCTAGAAAAGCATACTTCAAATTGCTAGGAAGAGGCTTGAGCTCCATCTTTCCTACAAGATTTGGTGGTTCCACTTTTGCATTTTCTTCATTCTTCAAGAGTTCTTCCTTGTTCCTATCATCCAAAGAAAACAATGCACACATTCCTCGGGATCATTGGGAGTGGTTAGCAAATCTTCCAATAATTTCGATTCATAAGTGAAAGAAAAATGGTCTTGTACTAGTGACTCTATCATGTTTACATGTTCAATTTCATCATCTAAATCATCTTGTTTGTTACTTATTGAAAACATGTTGAGCTCAAGAGTCATATTTCCAAAGGCCAATTTTACAATCCCATTCTTGCAATTGATGATAGCATTTGATGTTGCAAGAAAGGGTCTTTCCAAAATTACGGGAATCTCATTTTCGGGATTGGATACCGGTTTCATGTCAAGAACTATGAAATCCACAGGAAAATAAAATTTATCAATTTGAATTAGTACATCCTCTACAATTTCCCTTGGAATCTTGACCGATCGTTCCGCCAATTGGATCGTGACTTTCGTGGGTTTCAACTCTCCTAAACCCAATTGTTGGTAGACCGAAAATGGTAAAACATTAACACTCGCCCCCAGATCAAGCAATGCATTTTTTATTCTAAAGTTTCCAATCAAACAAGAAATGGTGGGGCAACCGGGATCTTTGAATTTTGGAATTCGAGTGCCTTGCATTATTGAACTCACTTGTTCCGCCATAAATGCCTTCTTTTTAACATTCAATCGCCTCTTAGTGGTGCACAAATCTTTTAAAAATTTTGCATAAGAATGAATTTGTTTCACCGCATCAAGCAATGGAATGTTAATTTTCACTTGTTTGAACACATCAAGAACTTCGGCATTTCGGGTCTCCTTCAAAGGTTGAGATAACCTTTTCGGAAAAGGGATTTTGACACTACTCTTGATTTTTTCCAAATCCTCTTTTCCAACTCTCTCTTCTTCCCTCATTCTCTCTTCAATGGTGACCTTCTCAACTTGGCTTGACTCACCTATGTCCACCGGATTTTTGGCCTTAGGAACTATAGTTTTGTCAATCTCTTTCCCACTCCTAAGGATGGTGATGGATTTAAACTCCTCTACATTCCCACTCGACTCCCCCTCAACTATCATGGCTTGCCTTCTAGGATTAGCTATTGGTTGGGCCGGAAACTTTCCTTTTTCTTGGGTTGCTAAAGCGGCGGTGAGTTTGGACATTTGAGTTTTCAAATCAATAACATCTCTATTGGTTTTGTCTACAAACTGCCGCAAAAGAGTCTCCAAATTTGAATTTGGGTTTGGGTTCGCTTGACCAAAAGAGTTGTTTTGGGGTGGAAGTGGTCTTGGTTGGTAGGAGTTCGAGTTTGCATTCGAATTTTGATGAACATTTTGATTTTTCCCCCAAGTAAAATTAGGATGGTTCCTCCACCCTTCATTGTACCTTTGAGAAAATGGATCATTGTGTGGTCTAGGATACGAGTTCATGGCATTCACTTGTGAGGGGCTTTGGAGAACCTCTTTGAAGGCCGGGATTGTGTGACATTCCTCTGTAGAATGCCCCACCTTCTCACAAATGACACACAATTGACTTGATGACACTACATTGACATCTCTAAGCTTGTTTGTCTCTAAGGCCTCTACCTTCTTAGACAATTGGAACAACCTTACCCCCATGTCATCATCATTGAATTTTGGTATAACCCACCCTTTCCCAGAGGTTTGGCCTTAGGTTTCTCGGTATAGGTGTTCCAATTTTGGGCACCTTCCGCCAATTCATCAAAAAACAACAAGGCCTCCTCGGGACTTTTACTCAAAAATTGACCATTACACATGGTCTCTACAAATGTACGCATTTTGGGAGTAAGAGATTCGTAAAAATAGCTTACAAGGCTCCATGTTTCGTGGCCATGGTGAGGACATGCGTTTAAAAGTTCCTTGTATCTTTCCCAACACTTGTAAAAACTTTTATTTTTATTTGGCGAAAAATTGGATATTGCCCTTCTCAAAGCGTTGGTCCGATGGACGGGAAAGAATTTTTTCAAAAACTCCGATTGAAGTACTTGCCAAGACTGAATAGATTGCGGTCTTAGAGCATTCAACCATATTTTTCCTTTATCTTTTAAGGAGAAAGGAAAAAGTTTTAAACGCATTACTTCCTCATTAGTGTTTGCCTCACGAAACGTGGAGCAAACTTCCTCGAAATCTTTCAAATGTAAGTACGGATTTTCAGATTCCATACCATGAAAAGAGGGGATATGTTGAAGCATAACTGGCTTGAAGGAGAATGCTCCCGCTTGTCCGGTGGGGAGAATGATGCAAGAATTAGACGTCGTCCGAGGTGGTTGAAGATAATCCCTCATTGTTCGAACCGGAGAATTGTGATTATTGTTTTCTCCAGTATTTGACTCATTATCCTCGTCACCAATTTCGGAAGGAGTAGGTGAAGGACTAGGATGCCTTGGTAGTGGTTGGCCTCTTGGTGGACTTATGCGAAGATCAATGTACAAATTTTCGCGCATAAGCCCGTAAGGGTGATCTCGAATAAAATTTTCCACCTAAAAAATAATAATAATAATAATAAGTAGGAAAAGTAATTTACAAAGGGAGAGAATACTTACAAAGTGATTTTTCTTTTTATAAAATCCGTAATCCGTCTTTCGCCGTATCCCCGGCAACGGCGCCAAAAACTTGACACACCGAAAATACTTCCGTGCTTAGGTACCCAAGTGCAGGTTGTCAAGTTATAATACTTGGTAAGTCCAAGTTTCGAACCACAAAGATAGTCGAAAAGACGATGTGGTGATTAGAAGTTCAAGGTTTTGTGAAGAGAATTTAATTGGTTGATTTTAGTTGTTGATTTTAAAGTCTTGCAATAAAAATTAAAATGATGTAATAATAGATGAGAAAAGGCTAAGGCATTATAAAATTCATTTGTTTTGCAAAGTTAAGTAAAAGCAATCTCATTCAAAGTTCTCAATGCAATTTCTAAGTGTAAAATATTTTACCCATTTCTAAGCAAAAGGGTGTGGAGCAAAAGCAACCCATTCCCATATAAATGCCATATAAAGAAAGGGTGAAAGCAAATATCAACACAAGTGTATCTCTCATTTTTATCTTGTGACAAAGGGTGTGAAGCAAGTGCAACCCATTCCTATATAATATCAACCAAGATTCAAACTTAAAATACACAAAAAGAAAAGGCATAAATTTAAACTAGGCATTTAAGAACTCATTGTTAGTTTTCCCTAGACAAATGACTTGATTATGAAAATGGCTAACTACAAGGAGTTTAGCTCGATAAATCATAACATTTCATTTGTCTAAGATTGGGAGGTCTAGGTGGAGGTCAAACCGTCCTATATAGACTTATTTGATAAATACAAATTGAATCCTTAAAATGATTAATGAAGTTGTTTATGACATAAATTTAAAAGATCCTCTTTGGCAATACTTTAACTAAGAAGATGATGAGTCTTAAAATCACATAAAGTGTAGAAAGCACTCAACATATCATTAAAGTATTAAAAGATTAAAATCTCAAATTTTTGGTGTTTCCATGAATATTCAAAAACTAATCATGCTTGGCAATGAAAAGTATCTCATTCAAAGAAAGAATTGACATAGGCTAGTAAGAAATACACAAGTGCATCATCTCTCCATTAATGCTTGAGATCTATGTATACAAGGCATACAAAGTCAAATCATCATATGAAAATTATCTTACTAGCTTATGAATGGTTGAAAAAATGGAGAAGATGAAGGATTCAAAAAGTATTTAACAATACTAACAATGGAATGAGAATTGAACTTACATAATTAATGCATTGCAAATTTCATCTTTTAACCTTAGCAAAGAAATTTATTCCATAATAAATGTAGAGACAAGAATTATAAAAGTGAACTCCATTTCTCTCTCTAGAAAAATATTACAAGCTCTCTATAAATTGAGAAATGAGAAATAAAAATAAGACTCCTCTCCAAAGCAACAAAGAAGACTATAAATAGGAGAGTTGTGTTGGATGCCAAAATTAAACAATGCTTTGTTTTATTTTTGGTGGAGAATTCCACTATCTTGGATACTCTTTAATCACATGGACACTTCCAGTTTCTTTCTTTAATCACATGGACATGGAAACTTTCTTTCTTGGATGCTCTTTAATCACATGGAGCTTTCACTTTCTTGAATTCTTTTTGTCCATGGAAAATTCCACTATTGTATTAAATACAATATTTCTTGAAATCTAAAGACACCAAAATAAACACAAAATGTGCCTTTCCAAGCATTGTTAAGTACAAAAGTGCTACAAGACTAATCGCGAAATAAGTTGGCAAACCGAGTAGTTTTAGAGAAATAAACGCGTTAAACAACTCCGAAAATGAGCGTATGAATGACAATATTAAGCGTTTATCACATATTGTATAAAATGTTTTATGTTATATTTGTATTATATAAAATATGATTGATTATAGTAAGTATATTTAATTAACTCCATAAATTCATTTTTCTAAGAAGCCTCAAAATACTATAACAGAGAAGCTTTATAGTGCTATAACGGAGAGCGAATTTGAAAAGAGGATCTTAGCTGTAGTATAGGCCTTTATTGGGACTTTTCAATATCCTACGATCACTGAATTCTTAAACGACACAGCCTAAAGTTCAGAATTCACAGGTACATCATCTAGGATTGAAATACTTAATTTCAACTTTTTTCTGTTGGTGTTTTATTGACTAGATAGACCTGACTGGTAATAAGAGGAGCTTAATTAAATAAAGAACACGCGCAATTGACTTCACAGCTCTTTGTGAATATAAGGCATTGTTTTGCTTGTTTTTCCAACCCCCATAAATATTAGAAAGTACAAATTTACAACTACAATTACTATTTAATCACGTAAGAAAATTAGTTTAACATAAATACAAATGAGATATCCAAATAAGCACTAATTTGTATGCCAACTAATGGTTTTGTACTTGAGTTATCTAACTTAATGGAATTCTCTATTATACCTAGTTCAATTCATAATTTGTTTGTTTTTTCATCTATAATGCAGGGCCGCCATGTCTTTTAGTTACAACACGAGACTCAAAATCTTCAGGGTGACATAGAGAAGATGCACAACGAATTGAGTTATGTTATTTAATTTGGTAGTTCTAATTCCCAAATACATTATTTTTTTGGCTTATCATTACATGAAAATGAAAGGATATTCAATTGCCATGTAGGTATGAAGTTGATAAAGTTGCTACTAGTTGGTTAGCATTTGGCTATGAAATCTTGAAAGAGGGTAAGTAAATACATGTGTGCATATGTTTATTTGATTGGTTTGGGTTTCCTTTGCAGTTAATGTTGAAGTTTGGAAAAAATGGAGTCCGAGGTGAGGCACTTGAGGCAGAGAAAAACAAGAGAAGAATTTACCAAGATGTTTCTTGTTGCTTTTGACTTATAATGTGTTATTTTCCCCTTTTTTTCAATTTCATAATTGTCATTGTTATTGTTTCTAGTGCTTCCTTCGTTAGGTTTTAATTCCAATGGTTTCTGTGTAGCATTATGGATCTTACATGGGAAGAATTGCAATAATCTTGTTTTATAATTGATTGAAGTTATGTACAATAGTTAGGACGATGTTAGGTAGCAGATACTCTAGCTAGTTGCCTCGAGAGGGATTTGCATTTGCTACGTAACTAATTCTAGCTATAGGGCTTAGGCGGACCAAATTAAATATATTTTTTTCATATAATTGGTGGTAGTAACGGTAAATATCCGTTACTGATTATAGTAACGGTCCACAAAATTAATCCGTTACTATTTATAGTAACGGTGTTTGTGCGTTACAAGAAAGAATTTAAATAATAATTAAATAAAATGTAGTAACGATTTTTTAATTATAGTAACAGATGAAAAGCATGACAAAAAATCAAATCCTCAACGGTCTTGAAGACGTTTGTCACGGTTAAAATCCGTTACAGACGTAATTATAGTAACAATTTTTAATTAATTTCAGTAAAATCCGTTACTAGGTCAACTGCCACGCCTAAATAGTAACGGACATTTTGTGTTACAGAAAATTTTAGTAACGCAAAATGTCTGTTACAAAATGCCTATTTTGGTGTAGTGATGGCTGTTACTTTTATTAGTATAATACCTTTTCTTCAAACTTAATATACTTGGCTATTAGTTTTAGTGGTATGGCTAATAAAATTGTATTTTTTAAAAAAAAATTGGCCTTATATTGGTGGGATAAAAAACTGATAGACATGGAGCCTACAAAGTTTACTGTAGCAATATTGTATCTCATATACTTCTTTTTTTTAAAACAAAATGTTTAGGTGAGGGAAAGCAAATGAAGCAAAAATAAAAAGGTTGAATGTTTGCAAGGCCAATTTGATCAACTTAGGAAAGATATGGAAATGATGAAGAACCTAACGATGCCAAACTGCTAAGGTAAATAACCTATCTTTCTTTGTACATGTGTTGACGGGTTAGTTGGTAGCTTATTTTGATATTGATATATACTCTTGTGACATGTTTGGGACTCGTGTTGACGAGCTAATTGGTAGCATATTTTTGACAATTATATTATCATTGCATGTTTAGGACATATTTAGGATCATATTTACGTTATTCGAAGTGTAAAAATTGGTAAACCAAGGGTAGAATAAGTCCAAATGAGTCCATCATCTCATCAATCATTAGGAACTATTTTGGGGGTGTATATAGTTGCTATTTGCTGCACTTGCACATTGTTTTTTAGTGCACTATATTTTGCTGGAATGTGTTCATTTATTTCTTAGTTTTGATGCTCAGTTTGGACTGAACTAGGGTGAAAATTTTATTACATTTGCTGCTTGGTTGGTTGTGTTATATTGCTATAAATTAGTGCCCAAATGTCATCATTTGGTGAATGTTTTCTTACAATTTTGGAGCTGTTAATTATTGCTCCTTTTTTGGGGTTATTCTTGTTACTTAATGGAATTGTCTTAATGTCAAAACACGTAACTTTTAAATGCTCATTTCCAGAACTGTTAATACATAGAGCTCCTAGAGTAATAACCAATAATAAGAAAGAGGCTTGCTTTCATGATTTTCTTCTAGCATAAACTCCATTTGGTGTTGCAGCAGCATTTATACATTTGTGTGATTGAAAATTTTGATCATTACTTGGTTATTTCTTATATCTTTGTTTTGTGTGAATTTTTCTGTTCACTTATCGAGATTCTTATTTAACTCCCTTTTGGGTGTTTACAGAGATTATTTAAGTAAAGTTACTAATGTTATTGTTTGAATAGCATCTCTCTTACAAGTTTATAACCTCACTTCCTGAATTTCTTTTCGAAATATAACAAAGAAGAAGAACAAGTAGCTACTAATGCTATTGTTTCAAAATTTTTGTGTTAAACTTTCTTTTCTAGTCCAAGTAGCTAGTTTAGGGTTGAGATTATATTTAATTACTAATAAGTGGTTTCAAATGCAGGTTAGGACTTGGAATTAAAGACAAAGCATAGCAAGAAAAAAGTAGTTGAAGATTTCATCATTGGTTTTTTGTTAGCTATTATGTAAACATTAATGGATATATGAGCTCATTTTCTCAATTTTTTTAATGATCCATTAGTTCTTTTTGTACTAGTTACAATATATTATTTGATTTTGGATTTGTTACTTTGATGGATTGGTATTGAAACATTTCTTGCTAAACTATGAATTGTTGTTAGGTTCTTATTATGGAATGCTTATTGAATATTTTTGTAATTGATTCTTTTAGTAATTGCTAGGAGAATATTAAATAGAGTAAAATTTTGCAACAAATTTCTTATTACATATTCTCCACTAAAACTAATAATTTGAGGGGATTTTATTGTTTTGCCATAAAAAAGTTTCGTTGTTGTTGAAATCTTTTATGGCAATTTTCATATATTATCTTCCTCACAAAAAATTTTGGTTGTGGCAATCAATGATCACTAGTGGGAGAACAATTTCTTGGTAAAGAAGAGTATTTTGTGGCAATTTAATTTTTTTTCCCACAAAAACTTATAGTCATAACAATCAAACATATTATCAGTAGGGAAACAATTCGCCGGCAAAGGTACTTTTTATGGTGATTTATTATTTCCCACAAAATTATTTTTTTGTTGTGACAATCATTTTTATGATCGGGGAAAATAAATTCCCGCTAAAAATACTTCTTTTGTGGTGAAGTTGTTTTTCCTGCCAAAAAATGCATTTTTAGTGGCGAAATAGCTTGTCTTTTGTGGTGAAATGGTCTTATATTAGTGGGGAGAAAAAATCCCCACTAAAACTGATATTTGGTAGCGAAATTATTTTCCCGCAAAAGGTTTACATTAGTGGCAAAATTATTTTGTTCGCCACAAATACCTTTTGTGGCACGTTTTTGCCGGCAATGTTGTGGCGAAATAAAATTCGCCACAAAAAGTTTTAGTGGCGATTTTTCAAGTTTTAGTGGCGAAATTGTTTCTAACAAATAAGTAATTTTCTTGTAGTTGTACGATGCACAAATTCGAAGTTGCCCGAGGCGGTTGAGGGTAGTCCTTCATGGTCCTAACAGGAGGAACATTGTTGGCACCTTCCCCTTCATTATCGCTCTCGTGATCCGCTGCTCTACCTTAGTTTGTGATAGGAAGCTATCTTCGTCGTTAAAAATAGCTTGATCAAAAACCCTTATGTACCTACAAAATATATTAGTAACGTAGATAGTAGTAGTAAGGGGTCAAATCCATGGGAGTTGTTTATGAATCAATGAAAACAAAGTTGAGAAAATAATAGATTTAGAATAAAAACAATTTTTTATCTTTTGGAAATGTTTACTTTTCTTAAGAATAATTTTAATACTAATAAAATGTAATAAAAGTGGAGAAAGTTGTTTTGGAGAAATAAAGTGTAAGGATTTCAAGAGTTAAGAATCCACCACCAAATTATCAATAGATCAAGAATAATATATTATTGCACATATATACCCAAAATAAATTCTATACTAGTTTGATTAAATGGAATCACCTATGGTATGTAGAGTGAACCCAAAAGCTAACCAAATAGTATTTGACAATTTATTTGTTTATAAGAGATTTTTTCTTTCAAGATCTATATTTTCTTCTTTTAGAAATAATAATAATATAAGGTTGTCACTCACTCACATTAACACACAAGAACTAGAAGATAAATTTGGAAAATAAAATGAACTTAAGAAAATCTTATGGTATGTAGTCCATCTCTTAAGTCAAGTATAAAAACCAAAATGGGATCACCTATGGTATGTAGAGTGATCCAAAGATCTTATTTAAGAAAAATCACAAATGAGTATATTTATGCAATATTATAAAACTCTAAATCACAAATAAAAATGAGGCTTCATCTCTCCCCTTGAAAGGGAGATTAGCCTTCCATAAAGATAGAAGAACAAAATAAATAATAAAATAGCTTCTTAAATATCTCCAAATATGTGAGTAAAAGAATTTCTCTCAACACTCTACAATATTGTCTTCTTCAACAAAATGAAACAATAATACAAGAAGAAGAAAAATATGTAGCACTCAAATATTTTCTCTCTCTACAACAAGCTCTCTTGCTCCAAGCTCTCTTCCTTCTTCAAACTCTCGTGTGATTGTGCTCTCTCCCTTGGCCAAATATCAATCAATATATGTGAGAAAATGAGAGAGAATATTAATGATGAAAGTAGACAATGGGGTGAGGGGGTGTAAGAAAGTAGTAAGCTTTGTCTAGAGAGTGGGGTGTGTAAGAGAATAATGTGGTCATTGTCTAGGTAGTGGAGTGTTGGGTTATGGGTTGAGTGATTAAAAATATGAGAGTGGGCACACACACTTTTGAGATATTTTTCTCTCTTTTTTTCTTTTGCTGCCGGAATTTTGCATTGCAATTTCGGATATGAAGATGACCGAATTTGGAAAAGTGTTAAGCTGGAAAGTTGTAGCTCTCGAAATTCTCTTAATTTTAGGCTCAAGAAACGCATAAGTCAGAGTTCTGAGCAAAAAGTTATGCTTTAAAAACTATCCGAGCAACTTTAAGTCTCCTGTCTCACATATTCAACAAAGTTAAGCATTTAATTATATCAATTGAGACAAGAACCTTCAAAACAACTAAATGTCAACATTAGATAACATAATGTAATTTTTGACACTTAAATTTCGGCATTTGGGGAATTAAAAATAACAATTTTGGGTGCTTATCACACTACCCCCAAACAGCATTTTGCTAGTCCGCAAGCAAAAAGAGAGATAATAGATAAGGAGCCAAAACGAACCACTTTCCTTGGTGATTCTCGATTGCACTTAGCATGTGCAACAAGCCTTTTAAACCTCTAAGTCACCCAAAGAGGACGAGTGAAGTCTCGTAAGGGTTTGCAGTGAAGACACCCATAAACTTCCAAAACGTATTTACAAAAAAATTATTTTCGGCCATACTTTCTCTTATTTTGCCTCAGAGAAATACTAAGTATCCTGCTGTAGAGAAGACAATGAATCATCCACATATAGAAGTTAATAGAAGCTTGTATGCTATACAATACCAAAATGGCACAATCCTTCTTATGATTCAATGTTTGCAATCGGCATTTAAATAATTTTGATGTGATTCCCTATATTTGCCTTATAGAATTTACGCTTCGACTTCAAATCTCACTAGATATATTCTCTCAAAATTGAATCACTCCGAGATGTGGCTAATTGTTTCTCTCTTTGCATGTGAGTGATAAGAGTAGATGCACACAAAGCAAATAACTCACATGCATAAATAAGAAAGACGAATATTAGAAAGAATTTGATCTCATGAAAGGAATGCCAACCACCATGTGAGAATGTCAAGTTGTTTAAACATATTACCTTAACAAACACTACTGCACCAAAGATCAACTAGGTCTTTTATATGGGGTGGAATGAGGGAAAATGGAGTGTTGATGTGTGTATAAGAAGGTTGAAGACTTTCTAAGGAGTTTGCACTTTTGTAATATCACTTGTTTTCACGCTCTTTTGTTGATCGCATTTTTTTTCTTTTGTTTTTAATGCGATTTGAAATGATTGTACGGTGAAAACAATAATTTCTTTTGTCAGATCAACCATACTTTTCTCAAACACAAGGATTGGTCATGAAATAAATGGTAGGATTATTTTGGCAATGATGGCCTAATGTCATCTTTAAGGTTTAATGCGGCAATTTTTGTTTTGACTAGGTAAAAGTTTCACAACTCAAAAAGGACTTCTTTCTCAGTGGTCAGCCAAATATGAAAGAATAATGAGATCATGCAACGATATTAATGACGATATCCAAATGAAGTTAAGTCATCTTGTGACTCAGAGTTTGTGTATAACTCTCTACAAGGTGAAAGGCTCTAAACTCACGGGTTTAAGTCTCCACAAGTATTCTTTTTAGCTCATTAGAGAATCACATACTACAGATATAACCGTTGTGCAAAGACGTGTGAACTCTAAGAATTGATAGTGCTTATATGCCTATAAAGGTATCGTTAAAGCTTATAAGACAAACATTAGACATTATGATTCCTTGACTTCTAAAAAGTGGACCATCGTCATTCAATCTCATCATGGATAAGATACTGAATCGCTAAAAACTTTTAAAAGAAAGAAAAATATTTTTTTTTTAAATGAAAATGTGTTGCTTCTGAATCAATTTTCGAAAAGGGAACTAATTTGGTAAAACCCCACCCCCAAACAAAGAGAACATCGTCCTCGATGCTAAAGATGAAATATATAAATGTAAGCATAAGGTTGGAAAAATTACCGTAATTACCTGATTCGAAAGTTGAACCGTGAAAAGTATCCATCAGAATCTGGATAAGCAAAAGACACGGAAACAATTGCACAAGTCTATCATATATAACTCATGGGTGGATTAGTAAAAACCACCCCCAAACAGGATAAGACTGGTACTCAGAAACACACTCAATGGGTTGCCTCCCAGAAGCGCTAAGTTTAATGTCTTCAGCCAGACAAAGCGGACACACCCTCAAAAATGATAGAGCTAGAATAAGAGTACAGAGAGGGCGGAAAGATAACAACAACCCCATAGTATGATGTTTACTCAGGGTACATGGGATTAACAAGGTCAATTTGCTCTACTAGAGATGAATTAAGCTTGAAGAATGGTTTCAATCTTTGACCATTGACCTGAAAAGTAGTACCATCTTTCGGATTTTCAACAGTGATGGCACCATAAGGTGTGACGGATTGGACAGTGAAAGGTCCTTCCCACCTGGTCTTCAATTTACCAGGAAAGAGGTGCAGGCGAGAATTATACAACAATACTTTCTGCCCAGGATGAAACTCTTTTCGCAATATGTTATGATCATGAATCCATTTCATTTTGTCCTTGTATTTCTTAGACAGATCATAAGCATCATTTCGTAATTCCTCAAGTTCATTGAGTTGCAACTTTCTTTGCTCACCAGCTTTATCAAGATCAAAGTTAAGGGTCTTGATAGCCCAGTATGCATTGTGCTCAAGTTCGACTGGAAGGTGACAGGGCTTACCAAAGACTAAGCGATAAGGGGACATGCCTATAGGAGTCTTGAAGGCGGTGCGGTATGCCCAAAGAGCATCTGCGAGTCGCAAAGACCAATCTTTCCTATTTGGATTGACTGTCTTTTCAAGAATTTGCTTAATCTGACGATTTGAAACTTCTACCTGACCACTGGTTTGTGGATGGTATGCCAAAGCAAGTTTATGGGTTATGCCATACTTCTTAACGAGATTCTTGAAGATACGATTACAAAAATGTGTACCGTTATCACTGATGATGGCTCTTGGAGTACCAAACCGAGCAAAGATATATTCTTTCAGGAATTTCACAACAACTCGATAATCATTTGTGTAACAGGGTATCGCTTCTATCCACTTGGAGACATAATCGACTGCCATAAGGATATATTTAAAACCATGAGATTGGGGAAATGGCCCCATAAAGTCGATACCCCAAACATCGAAGATCTCCACGATCAAGATGGGAGTGAGAGGCATCATATGCCTTCGAGATAGTTGTCCTAATTGTTGACAATTTGGACAGGCTTTACAAAATTCATGAGCGTTGCGAAAAAGGGTGGGCCAGTAAAACCCGCTTTGCAAAACTTTTGCAGCAGTTTTCTTCGAGCTAAAATGGCCACCACATGCATGGTTATGGCAAAAGGAAAGGATCTTATTTTGCTCAAACTCGGGGACGCATCTACGGATGATTTGATCGGGACAATACTTGAAGAGAAAAGGATCATCCCATGAGTTGTATTTGACCATGGACATGAATTTGGACTTGTCTTGCTTTGTCCAATGTATGGGAATTTGGTTTGTGACAAGAAAGTTGACAATATCAGCAAACCATGGTGACTGAGAAATAGCAAAAAGTTGCTCATCAGGGAATGACTCGGATATAGGCAAATGGTCATTTTCAGACATAGCAGTGAGTCTAGACAGGTGGTCCACGACGACATTCTCAGTACCCTTTTTATCTTTGATTGCCAAGTTAAATTCTTGGAGCAAGAGGATCCAACGGATGAGGCGAGATTTAGCATCTTTTTTACTTAGAAGGTACCTTAATGCCGAATGATCAGAGTACACAGTGACTGGAGACCAAGAAGGTATGCACGAAATTTATCGAGGGCAAAGACAACCGCCAATAATTCTTTCTCAGTTGTTGTGTAATTGAGTTGGGCTGGATTGAGAGTTTTGCTAGCATAATGAATCACATGAGAACGTTTATTAACTCTCTGCCCCAAAACAGCCCCAAAGGCATAATCAGATGCATCGCACATGATTTCAAACGGGAGGTCCCAATCAGGAGGTCGAATAATCGGAGCTGAGATCAACTCGGATTTAAGACGCTCAAAAGCAGTGACACAAGCTTCATTGAAGACAAAAGGCACGTCTTTTGAAAGAAGGTTAGTCAAAGGTCGGGCTATTTTAGAAAAATCCTTAATAAATCGACGATAGAAACCGGCATGCCCTAAAAAAGAACGGATGTCCTTAATTGACCTAGGAGCTGGTAAAGAGGAGATTAAATCAACCTTTGCCTTATCAACCTCAATACCTTTGTAAGAGATTACATGTCCCAAAACAATACCTTTTTTGACCATAAAATGACATTTTTCCCAATTAAGAACTAAATTTTTTTCTTGGCATCGTTCTAACACCATGGTCAGATGAGATAGACATTGATCAAAGGATGAGCCATACACGGAGAAATCATCCATAAAGACCTCCAAAAATCGTTCCACCATGTCACTGAAAATGCTCATCATACACCTTTGAAAAGTCGCAGGTGCATTGCACAAGCCGAATGGCATGCATGAATAGGCAAATGTGCCAAATGGACATGTGAAAGTATTTTTTTCTTGGTCTTGAGGATCGATGGGAATTTGATTGTACCCAGAATATCCATCTAGGAAACAATAAAAAGAATGTCCAGCAAGTCGCTCAAGCATTTGGTCTATGAAAGGAAGTGGAAAATGATCTTTCCTCGTGACACTATTTAGCTTTCGGTAATCAATACAGACACGCCATCCAGTCGAGATTCTGGTTAGGACTAGCTCATTATCACTATTTCTTACAATAGTGACACCAGATTTCTTTGGAACAACATGAATGGGGCTGACCCATTTACTGTCAGAGATAGGGTATATGATTCCTACATCAAGCAACTTAAGGACTTATGTTCGAACAACCTCTTTCATGACTGGGTTCAATCGACGTTGTGGCTCACGAGAAGTTTTTGCACAATCTTCTAAATAGATGCGATGACTACAAATATTCGGACTGATACCTCTAAGGTCAGATATGTTCCAACCCAAGGCAGATTTGTGCTTTCTTAGAACATCGACTAGATTTACTTCTTGCTCGGAAGTCAAGTCGGAGGCAATGATGACTGGATAAGTTTAATTTGAACCTAAATGGACATATTTCAACTCAGAAGGCAATGGCTTTAGGTCCAAACTTTTTTGTGAATCCTGAACATTGGTGAACTCAGTTTCAAGTACAGTTGCAAGCATTGACTCGCAATCAGACTTAGCCACACTGTTAGGGCCAGTATCTATACCAAGAATTGGTTCGAGATGAAGAGATTCAAAGCAATCTGTCCAAGTTTCATTCTCAGTGATCCATTTATCAATGTCTATCAAGGTGGTGGAGTCTAACAAATAATTGACACTATCCATGGCATCATCTAAATCAAAATCTGATTCAAGAAAATTCAGACATTGTTGGATAGGATCATCAGGATAAGAATGGTCCAGCATTTCTTGAACAAGACTATCGATTACACACACTTCTTCTACCATTTCAACATCAGATGGCTGTTTCATGAGTTAAAAAATATTGACTTCCACTGTCAAATTACCAAAGGTAAGAGTCATAGACCCATTCCTACAGTTAATGAGAGTATTTGTAGTGGCAAGAAAAGGACGTCCCAAAATGATCGGGATGGAGTTTTCATCAGAGGGCTGGGTGTCTAAAACTATGAAATCAACTGGGTAATAAAAGTCAGACACCTTAACCAAAATATCCTCGACAATTCCTCGGGGGACTTTGACAGAACGATCTGCCAATTGCAGAGTGACTCGAGTGGGCTTCATATCTTGTAAGCCCAACTCTTGGTAGAGAGAATATGGTAACAAATTGACACTGGCTCCTAAATCAAGTAACGCTTGAGTTGAATACTTGTTACCTAACTTGCATGGGATCGTAGGACGACCAGGATCTTTGTATTTGACAACAGTCTTTCGCTGAATGACAGATGTAGCCTGTTCGGCTATGAAAGCATCATGTGGGACACTTGTCCTCCGCTTTACAGTACACAAGTATTTCAAGAACTTAGCATACGAAGGGATTTGCTTGATGGCAGTAAGGAATGGAATGTTGATATAAACATTTTTGGAACACTTCCTTGATCTCATCAAAGTGCTTCGCTTTGGTGGTCAATGCTAACCTATCAGGAAAGGGTGCCCGAGGCACATAAATTATTTCCTTAGGTTGAGTCATTTCTTTTTTCTTGAGTGAAACTTTGGAATTCTCCTTCGACAGATTTGTATCTTGAACCACAACTTCTGGTTCACTAGGAGGGAATTTCGGAATGATAGATGTATCATTCTCAACGGAATCATTAGGCATTTCAACATGATTGTCAATTTGCCGTCCTGATCTTAAGGTGGTGACAGACTTCAACTCACCTTGAAATTGGTCTTGACCAGAAAAGGAACCAACCTCATACACAGGCTCTTTGCCATTACCTTTTGGATTAGCAATTGGTTGACTAGGGAATTTACCCTTGTCTCTCTCAGCAGTCAATTGACTCAACTGTTGTTGCATTTGTTGGATTGCTTGAGAGGTGCTTTGTGTATGGGCATTAAGAGTTTGTTGCTGCTGCGTGAGAATCTGCAACATAAGGTCTTCGAGAGCTGATTTTGATTGCTGTTGAGGGGCAGCATATGGAAGTTGAGAAACCAACTCTCTACTAGCACTTAACTGAGGCGCAGAGCCATAAGAATGACTAGATGAATGGACAATCTGTTGATTTCCCGAATAGTTTCCATTTTGATGTGAAAAACGATGGCGATCATTTGGAAATTGGTTTGGGTTCTGCCTAGCTTGGGCTTGGAAACCTGGAGGACCCCTAACTTGAGGTTATGAGTGTTGCGGATTCGAAGATTGATCTTGCTTCCAAGAGAAGTTAGGATGGTTCCTCCACTCGGAATTGTATGTCTGGCTGAAACTAGCCGGATTGGGTTTCCTAAAGTTGTTGAACTCAAAGGCTTGTTCCATAATTGGCTCAGGTTCAGGAAAGAAGGTTGGGCATGAGTGAGCGGTATGTTGTACACTAGAACAAACAGTGCATGGAAATGTGTTGGGCTCACTATGGATACTCATGACTGGAGTAGGTTCAACAGTTTGCTTTTGCATTGAACAGGCTAAAGCCTCCACAGTTTTGGTCAAAGCTGTTAAACCTTGGTTGAAACCTTGCATCAAATTCTTTAAGTCTGGGTCACTCTTGATTTCATACCTACCACCAGTTCTAAGACTTGGGTCAGACTTAGAAAATTCATTAGAAGCATCCCACTGTTGTGAATCTTCTCCTAATTTAGTTAAAAATGTGTAGACTTCAGTGGGAGTGAGGTGCATGAACTTTCCCTTGTGCATGGACTCTATCATGTTACGAGAAGTGGGACTGAGACCATTATAAAAACATTGGACTAGACGACTTTTATCAATGCCATGATGAGGGCATTTGATAATGAAATCCTGAAATCTATCCCATGCTTCATAAAATTGTTCATTGTCTTTCTGACGAAAATCTTGGATAGACTGACGCATTTCATTTGTCCGATTCATTGGGTAGAATTTAGACATGAACTTTTTGTCCAATTGATCCCATGAGCGAATTGAATCTTGTGGCAAAGAATTAAGCCACAAAGAAGCTTTGTCATGAAGGGAGAAAGGGAACAACCTTAACCGAACATTCTCATCATTTAGATTTTGGTCTTTAAAGGTTGCACATACATTGAGAAATTTTCCCAAGTGAGGGTATGGACTCTCTCGGTCTAAACCATGAAAACTGGGTAACATTGAAATCGTCGCCGGACGAATTTCAAAATAAGTAGCTATAGTAGCTGGGAGGACAATACAAGATGGAGAATTTGCAGTGATAGGAGCAAAGTAGTCCTTCAATGGACGTTCTTCCGCCATTTCCGGATGGGGAATTTGGACGATGGGAGATGTTGGTGAACTTGGACTCGAGACTATGGAAAATGGGGTGAGGTCAACTATAAGATCACAGAGATCCGTATCTCGTGAATCAATAGTTGAATTGCTACGTGATCGGTTCAGTAGCCTTTTGGACTTTCGCATCCAATGAGATAAATATTGTGAAATTTTGACTTTCCAAAAAGAATAGATGGGTTGTTCAAGAAAATAGGACACAAAATGACTACAATCCTAATCTTTTGACGTACACTAATAAAGGAAAGAATTCCTAGATAACATATAACCAATTCTTATCTTCAATTTAGTGAAAGGGTAGTCAATTTTAATTATTCGCGGGTGGAAAAGCGCGAACTCTTTGACACCACCTGATTGAAAATTTTGTGCTCCTACTCTTGTCCAGATTTGATCGAAACGAACAATAAAAATTGTCCGAGAAGCTTACCAATTAAATTCTCCCAAATCAGGGCCGAAGGACTAATACGTTGGAGGGTCACAAAGGCACCACTTAAATACCAACTAGTCAATCTACCATAGGCTTGGAAGAGCTCACTGGAGTGGCTACCGATCGCTTCTTTTCTTTAGAGGTCCTATGAACACAGAATCCTATTTGGCTTGCTAGTGAGTTGATTTTAATTAATGATGGCTTAGGATCACAAGCAAATGGATAAGCGATTGAGTGGGTGATGAAATCCCAACTCGTTTCAATAGCCGGGCTAGGCTTTAGGTCCAATTATTCATCATTCACCATTCAAAATAAATGTGCTAAAAAATAAACACATAGCAATTAGAGCACATAGGAATTGACTCGCTAACAGGAGATTCGCGAGTGATAAAAAATGTACCTCCCGCAAGCGGGGTGATGATTCGGTTGAGTCGATCAGGGGGAAATTTCTCCTAAATTTCAGTCGTCCCCGAGAGTCCTACTGACCCAAAATAGAGAGTCTTCAAGTGTTCTCTTTTTTTTTCCCTTTCCAAATATGCAATCTCTATTTTGTCCAGTTTCCCTTTTGCAAAAATTTTGTTTTTTTTTGTTTTTTTTTTTGTTTTTTTTAAATAATAAAATATGTTGCTTCTGAATCAGTTTTCGAAAAGGGAACTAATTTGGTAAAACCCCACCCAGATTAAGTGTTAAAAAAAATAAATTTTACAACCAAATTGAATAATTACAACTAAATCTAACAAATCTCAAAAAGTCTCCACTTCATTTTCATTGGCGTCAACTCCCCGGCAACGGCGCCATTTGATAGGAAGCTATCTTCGTCGCTAAAATAGCTTGATCAAAAACCCTTATGTACCTACAAAATATATTAGTAACGTAGATAGTAGTAGTAAGGGGTCAAATCCACGGGAGTTGTTTATGAATCAATGAAAACAAAGTTGAGAAAATAATAGATTTAGAATAAAAACAATTTTTTATCTTTTGGAAATGTTTACTTTTCTTAAGAATAATTTTAATACTAATAAAATGTAATAAAAGTGGAGAAAGTTGTTTTGGAGAAATAAAGTGTAGGGATTTCAAGAGTTAAGAATCCACCACCAAATTATCAATGGATCAAGAATAATATATTATTGCACATATATACCCAAAATAAATTCTATACTAGTTTGATTAAATGGAATCACCTATGGTATGTAGAGTGAACCCAAAAGCTAACCAAATAATATTTGACAATTTATTTGTTTATAAGAGATTTTTTCTTTCAAGATCTATATTTTCTTCTTTTAGAAATAATAATAATATAAGGTTGTCACTCACTCACATTAACACTCAAGAATTAAAAGATAAATTTGGAAAATAAAATGAACTTAAGAAAATCCTATGGTATGTAGTTCATCTCTTAAGTCAAGTATAAAAACCAAAATGGGATCACCTATGGTATGTAGAGTGATCCAAAGATCTTATTTAAGAAAAATCACAAATGAGTATATTTATGCAATATTATAAAACTCTAAATCACAAATAAAAATGAGGCTTCATCTCTCCCCTTGAAAGGGAGATTAGCCTTCCATAAAGATAGAAGAACAAAATAAATAATAAAATAGCTTCTTAAATATCTCCAAATATGTGAGTAAAAGAATTTCTCTCAACACTTTACAATATTGTCTTCTTCAACAAAATGAAACAATAATACAAGAAGAAGAAAAATATGTAGCACTCAAATATTTTCTCTCTCTACAACAAGCTATCTTGCTCCAAGCTCTCTTCCTTCTTCAAACTCTCGTGTGATTGTGCTCTCTCCCTTGGCCAAATATCAATCAATATATGTGAGAAAATGAGAGAGAATATTAATGATGAAAGTAGACAATGGGGTGAGGGGGTGTAAGAAAGTAGTAAGCTTTGTCTAGAGAGTGAGGTGTGTAAGAGAATAATGTGGTCATTGTCTAGGTAGTGGAGTGTTGGGTTATGGGTTGAGTGATTAAAAATATGAGAGTGGGCACACACACTTTTGAGATATTTTTCTCTCTTTTTTTCTTTTGCTGCCGGAATTTTGCATTGCAATTTCGGATCTGAAGATGACCGAATTTGGAAAAGTGTTAAACTGGAAAGTTGTAGCTCTCGAAATTCTCTTAATTTTAGGCTCAAGAAACGCATGAGTCGGAGTTCTGAGCAAAAAGTTATGCTTTAAAAACTATCCGAGCAACTTTAAGTCTCATGTCTCACATATTCAACAAAGTTAAGTATTTAATTATATCAATTGAGACAAGAACCTACAAAACAACTAAATGTCAACATTAGATAACATAATGCAATTTTTGACACTTAAATTTCGGCATTTGGGGAATTAAAAATAACAGTTTTGCGTGCTTATCAGTTTGCCATTCTTGAAGATGTGGGAGGGCTAATTTGAATATCCACGAACAATCGCCCTTGCATGGGCTTGGAAAACGATTCGAATCGCTCCTTAGGAAATCTACAAAATAAAACAAGAATAAGGGAGAAAAATAAATTAATAAAATGAGAGATACTCACAGAGAATGGTTTTATACAAAACCCGAGATCCGCATTTTGCCTTAATCCCCGGCAACGGCGCCAAAAACTTGACGCGCCGTGAATATCGCGTTGTTATAGCCCAAGTGTAGGCTCGTCAAGTTGTAATAAAGTCTCGGAAGTCCGAGTGTCGAACCATAGGGATAAATGAAAAGGAGTGGAATGGATTACGGATTAAATGGTTTTCAGATTTTTGTAAGTTGGATTTGTTGTAAGTCAACAAAAATGTAAATCGGTTGTGAAACTTAATAAGAAGGCACTAAGGTAGGTGGAGGTTAGCTACGATACGATAGACGTTAATTGCAATCTCATACATACATTTCACACAAAGTTGCCATGAATGGAGAAGGTTGTGATAACTCTCAATAGCAAAGGGTGCGAAGCCAGGCAACTCATTCCCGGGTTAAAGCTATATCAAGAGAGAATATCATGAACTTCCACCAAAGGTGGGAATGTCATATCTATCTCTTAGCCAAGGGTGCGAAACTAGGCAACTCATTCCCATTGAGGCTAATCCGAGAGAGAGATGGTATTCTCATCAAAACAAGGTTTTATGATAAGCATGTGTGTGAAATCTCATGGTTTAAAAGAATGAAAATTATGCAGCAAATCATCACAATGATACGTAACGAAGTTTATGGAATAAAATCACCAACTAGCCAATTCTTACTTTAAAAAGACGATAATGAGTCTAGATAACACATAACGTGTACAAAGCACTCAAAATATCAAAAAGCAATGTAAAAACTAAATTAACAATTTTATAAATCATCTATGGAATTTAAGAACTCTTTGTGATCTCTACAACGAGGAACAAAAATCCATAGATGGGGAAGTGAATTTCAAGCTTCTTAGAACCATGTGAATATGTTGTATTTTCATTAATCAACAAGCACTAAGCATACAAGGCATGAAAAGTCTAATCGAACAATGAAAATACCTAGAAAGCTTGTAGAATGAAGGATTTCGAAAGGAAAATGATTCACAAATATTTAACAAACTTTAAACATGGATTGAGAAATTAATTACCGAAAATTATATCGCGATTAACCTCCGTACCCTTAGTAAAAGACTACTCCATAATGGAAGCAAAAACAAATATTATAAAAGAAGAAATCATCCTTACAATAAAGACTTACAAGAGGAAAATGAAGAACAATATTATGCGTTTATCAGAAGTATTTTCGGTGCGTCAAGTTTTTGGCGCCGTTGCCGGGGATACGACAAAAGACGGATTATGGGTTTTGTACATAAATTCACTTTGTAAGTATTATCTCCCTTTGTAAATTATTTTTTCTACTTATTATTTGACGCGCCGAAAATACTTCCGTACTTAGGTACTCAAGTGCAGGTTGTTAAGTTATAATACTTGGTAAGTTAAAGTGTTGAACCACAAAGATAGTCGGAAAGACGATGTGGTGATTAGGAGTCCAAGGTTTTGTTAAGAGAATTTAATTGGTTGATTTTAATGATTAATTTTAAAGTCTTGCAATAAAAATTAAAATGATTTAACAATAGATGAGAAAAGGTTAAGGCATTATAGAATTCATTTGTTTTGCAAAGTTAAGTAGAAACAATCTCATTCAAAGTTCTCAATGCAATTCCTAAGTGTTGAGTATTTTACCCATTTCTAAGCAAAAGGGTGTGGAGCAAGAGCAATCTATTCCCATATAAATGCCATATAAAGAAAGGGTGTAAGCAAAAATCAACACAAGTGTATATCTCTCATTTTTATCTTGTGACAAAGGGTGTGAAGCAAGTGCAACCCATCCCCATATAATGTCAACCAAGATTCAAACTTAAAATACACAAAAAGAAAAGTCATAAATTTAAACTAGGCATTTAAGAACTCATTGTTAGTCTTTCTTAGGCAAATGACTTGATTATGAAAATGGCCAACTACAAGGAGTTTAGCTCGATAAATCATAACATTTCATTTGTCTAAAATTGGGAGGTCTAGGTGGAGGTCAAACCGTCCTATATAGACTTATTTGATAAATACGAATTGAATCCTTAAAATGATTAATGAAGTTGTTTATGACATAAATTTAAAAGATCCTCTTTGGCAATACTTTAGCTAAGAAGATTATGAGTCTTAAAATCACATAAAGTGTAGAAAGCACTCAACATATCATTAAAGTATTCAAAGATTAAAATCTCAAATTTATGGTGTTTCCATGAATATCAAAGAGTAATCATACTTGGCAATCAAAAGTATCTCATTCAAAGAAAGAATGAACATAGGCTAGTAAGAAATATACAAGTGTATCATTTCTTCATTAATGGTTGAGATCTATGTATACAAAGCATACAAAGTCAAATCATCATATGAAAATTATCTTACTAGCTTATGAATGGTTGAAAAAATGGAGAATATGAATGATTCAAAAAAGTATTTAACAATACTAACAATGGAATGAGAACTGAACTTACATAATTAATGCATTGCAAATTTTATCTTTTAGCCTTAGTAAAGAAATTTACTCCATAATAAATGTAGAGACAAGAATTATAAAAGTAAACTCCATTTCTCTCTCTAGAAAAAATTATTACAAGCTCTCTATATATTGAGAAATGAGAAATAATAAATGGACCCCTCTCCAAAGCAACAATGAAGACTATATATAAGAATGTTGTGTTGGATGCCAAAAATAAACAATGCCTTTTTCTTTGGTGGATAAATCCACTATCTTGGATGTTCTTTAATCACATGGAGACTTCCACTTTCTTAGATGCTCTTTAATCACATGGAGACTTCCACTTTCTTGGATTCCTTTTGTCCATGAAAAATTCTACCATTGTATGAAATTCAATATTTCTTGAAATCTAAAGACACCAAAATAAACACAAAATGTGCCTTTCCAAGTATTGTTAAATACAAAAGTGCTACAAGACTAATCGCGAAATAAGTTGGCAAACCAAGTAGTTTGTTCTCTCTGGTATTTGACTTATTGTTCTCATTATCCATTTCGAAAGAAGTAGGTGAACGAGTAGGATGCCTTGGTAGTGGTTGGCCTCTTGGTGGACTTATGCGAAGACTAATGTACAAATTTCTGGGCATAAGCTCGGAAGGGTGATCTCGAATAAAATTTTTCACCTAAAAATAAATAAATAATATTGATAAACTCTTAATATTGTCATTCATACACTCATTTTTGGAGTTGTTTGACGCATTTATTTACCTAAAACTACTCGGTTTGTCAGCTTATTTCGTAATTAATCTTGTTGCACTTTTGTATTTAACAATGCTTGAAAATGCACATTTTTTGTTTATTTTGGTGTCTTTAGATTTTAAGAAATATTGTAGTTAATTCAATGGTGGAATTTTTCATGGGATAAAAGGAATCCAAGAAAGTGGAAGTCTCATGTGATTAAAGAGCATCCAAGAAAGTGGAAGTCTCCATGTCCATGAGATTAAAGAGTATCCAAGAAAGTGGAAGTCTCCATGTAATTAAAAAAAGAAAGTAGAATTCTTCATGTGATTAAAAAGCATCCAAGATAGTGGATTTATCTACCAAAACTAATAAAAAAAGCATTGTTTATTTTTGGCATCCAACACAACACTCCTATTTATAGTCTTCATTGTTATTTTGGATAGGGGTCCTTTTATTACTTCTCATTTATCAATTTATAGAGAGCTTGTAATAGTTTTTCTTAGAGAGAGAAATGGAGTTCACTTTTATAAGTCTTGTCTCCACATTTATTATGGAGTAAATTTCTTTGCTAACGCTAAAAGATGAAATTTGCAATGCATTAATTATGTAAGTTCAATTCTCATTCCATTGTTAATATTGTTAAATACTTTCTTTTTCAACCATTCATAAGTTAGTAAGATAATTTTCATATGCTGATTTGACTTTGTATGCTTTATATACATAGATCTCAAGCACTAATGAGGAAATGATACACTTGTGTATTTCTTACTAGCCTAAGTTCATTCTTTCTTTGAATGATATTTTTCATTGCCAGTTGCTATTGCTGTGATCATTGCCCGGCCTGTTAATTATGGTTATGGTAACCTTGAATTGGATGATCAGTTTCGGTAACCTTATTGCTGGTGTTGCTTAACTGTATAGTTGGGACATTACTAGGGTTGCACATCATGGGTATATGGGAGGACACGTGAATTGCATGTGAAAAGGACTTGTTGTTGGTGGTTGCCTGTAGGAAGGGCTTGTAATTCGTGATTGAGTGTAGCAAGGGCTTTTGACTTGTGATTGCCTATGGAAAGAGCTTGTGAGTCGTGATTTCCTATGGAAAGGACTTGCGATTAATTCATGATTGCCTGCAGAAAGCGGCAAAGGGCTTGTGGTTCATGGTTGCCTATGGAAAGGACTTTTGATTTTTATTATGTACATATGTTTATCTTCAAATTATAATATTTGTTTAAATTTTTTTTCTAAATTTAAGTTTGAAAGTTTAATTTGTATATATAGTTGTCTCTTAAGTTTTATGTAATTACTATTAAATTTTTTTTTACGTATTTGACGCGCCGAAAATACTTCCGTGTTTAGGTACCCAAGTGCAGGTTGTCAAGTTATAATACTTGGTAAGTCCAAGTGTCGAACCACAAGGATAGTCAGAAAGACAATGTGGTGATTTCGAGTCCAAGGTTTTGTTAAGAGAATATAATTGGTTGATTTTAGTTGTTGATTTTAAAGTCTTGCAATAAAAATTAAAATGATTTAACAATAGATGAGAAAAGGTTAAGGCATTATAGAATTCATTTGTTTTGCAAAGTTAAGTAAAATCAATCTCATTCAAAGTTCTCAATGCAATTCCTAAGTGTTGAATATTTTACCCATTTCTAAGCAAAAGGGTGTGGAGCAAAAGCAACCCATTCCCATATAAATGCCATATAAACAAAGGGTGTAAGCAAATATCAACACAAGTGTATCTCTCATTTTTATCTTGTGACAAAGGGTGTGAAGCAAGTGCAACCCATTCCCATATAATATCAACCAAGATTCAAACTTAAAATACACAAAAAGAAAAGTCATAAATTTAAACTAGGCATTTAAGAACTCATTGTTAATTTCCCCTATGCAAATGACTTGATTATGAAAATGGCCAACTATAAGGAGTTTAGCTCAATAAATCATAACATTTCATTTGTCTAAGATTCGGATGTCTAGGTGGAGGTCAAACCGTCCTATATAGACTTATTTGATAAATACAAATTGAATCTTTAAAATGATTAATGAATTTGTTTATGACATAAATTTAAAAGATCCTCTTTGGCAACACTTTAACTAAGAAGATGATGAGTCTTAAAATCACATAAAGTGTAGAAAGCACTCAACATATCATTAAAGTATTTAAAGATTAAAATCTCAAATTTATGATGTTTCTATGAATATTCAAAGACTAATCATGCTTGGCAATTAAAAGTATCTTATTCAAAGAAAGAATGGACATAGGCTAGTAAGAAATACACAAGTGTATCATTTTCTCATTAATGCTTGAGATCTATGTATACAAGGCATACAAAGTCAAATAATCATATGAAAATTATCTTACTAGCTTATGAATGGTTGAAAAAAATGGAGAAGATGAAGGATTCAAAAAGTATTTAACAATACTAACAATTGAATGAGAATTGAACTTACATAATTAATGCATTGCAAATTTCATCTTTTAGCCTTAGCAAAGAAATTTACCCCATAATAAATGTAGAGACAAGAATTATAAAAGTGAACTCCATTTCTCTCTCTAGAAAAAACTATTAAAAGCACTCTATAAATTAAGAAATGAGAAAATAAAAGTACTCTCTCCAAAACAACAATGAAGACTATAAATAGGAGAGATGTGTTGGATGCTAAAAAATAAACAATGCTTTTTATTTTGGTGGAGAATTCCACTATCTTGGATGCTCTTTAATCACATGGACATGGAGACTTTCTTTCTTGGATGCTCTTTAATCACATGGAGCTTTCACTTTCTTGAATTCTTTTTGTCTATGGAAAATTCCACTATTGTATTAAATATAATATTTCTTGAAATCTAAAGACACCAAAATAAACACAAATGTGCCTTTCCAAGCATTGTTAAATACAAAAGTGCTACGAGACTAATCGCGAAATAAGTTGACAAATTGAGTAGTTTTAGAGAAATAAACGCGTCAAACAACTCCGAAAATGAGCGTATGAAAGACAATATTAAGCGTTTATCAGTATTTATTAGTCGTCAAACAGTCATGTGCAATGCACATGTACTATGACTACTTTTTTTTTCTTTTTAAATGTATCTATATTTATAAAAAAAATTATTATTTAATAATTTATAGTTATGACTCTATACTTTAGCGAAAAAATTTCTATACATTGCCCACCTTATTTTGTACTCTCATGAATTTGTAGCTATGGGTAATGTTATAAAATGAACTACATTGTAATACTTCAGCAGTTTAAATGATTGATATTAGATCGATATTTTGCCCTCCTTATATTAATGTCGAATCTTGTCTTCGCCATCTTATAAATAGATGTAAATATTTGGCCTTTAGTTTGCTATTTTGAGAAGTGGAAAAGGTTCTACTACTTTATATCTTAAAAGACCCAAAACATTGATTTTTTTTTTGGAGATCTCAATAAATTTAATGATTTTTTTTTATTTTACCTTAAAAATTGGCATGGGTTAGTTGTGATGAAAAATAAAATTGTTGGGGAAAGGATGATATTGAAGACTAAAATGAAATTTTTCAGAAAAAAAAAATTTGATCTGAATTTTGTAACACCTAATAAAAAACTAAATTAGGAAAATAAGTGAACCTTCAAGAGAGTGCATGCATGGTTTTAGTGGTTTGCTTATTCCGAACCAAAAACCTTCAATTAATATACACACAACTGACACAAGTAGTCCCTTACGTAAATCAAAGAAATTATACTCATTAATTCAAACATAATATATATATTTTTTTAATTTTCCTAATATATGGTTATATATATATCCATATAAATCATCTACTTTTTTCCATTTCTTTTTAATACTGGCATTTTTATTATTATATTTATTTATAAATTACTTCACTATTCCTGTTATTATTTAAATTATTTATAACGACTTACTATATAAATATTATTAATTTTTTGCTATTTTTTATGATTTGCTTCACAATTAAAAATTCTCAATTTTTCGTTAAGGATAATTAAATAACGTCCATATGTTTTAGTTAATAGTTATACTAGACTCATAATCACGTGTGCAATGTTATATAGTGTAGATTTTTAAAACATTTAAAAAGCAAGTTATAGGTTATACATGCATGCATTGTATCTAAGTTTATGGAATTGAATTATTGGTCAAGTTTACTTTTTCCCTAAAACATTATTTTAGTAATTTAATACGCATACCAAAATCCTGCAGTTGTTTCTTATATATAATAAATTACAAAGATTTGTTTTAGTTAATTACTTCCACAGTAATTAATATGGGCTAGATTTTTGTGCATGTGTATTGTGTGTGTCATATTCTGATATATGTAGTTTAAAGTTAAAAGTGAAAAAAATAATAAGCAACAAAATAGTTGAAAGTTCTATCATATCGCCCGCTTGTACATGGGTTTATAATGTTTCGTATGTATGGAAAACTCGAGTTTGCATAGGAGATATCATGACAATTCTCTTTATTATAGAGGGTAAAACCAGATGTTAAATTAGTCATTATCCAATATATATATATATATATATATTTACTATAATTACAAAAAATGAAATAAAATTCATCCTTCCAACATTAGGTGAGACTTAAACTAACATTATACTAGATAGACTGAGCGCCTTTATGAATCAAGATAGCCCACTTGCTCTTATAATAAAAAGAACTTGCTTTTGTATGTTTCTATTTTTAAAAATGCACCATATAAAATAACAGTAATTACAATGCTACCTAATAAATAATAAGTACTACGTGGTAATAAAATCCAAAAAAAATTTATATGATAAAACTTGCTTCTTCTATTTCAAATTAATAATTCTATTATCTTTTTTAGCATCTCAAATTAATGTTACATTTCTTTTTGGAATTTTTTTTTTCTAAATTTTGAAACATAATTTATGTACCAAATTAATCCCATGGTAAAAATTAATTATATTGGTCACATCATAATTAAGGTTTTCTTATGATGTTTTGATTGCGATTTTAGGAGAAGGAAATTATAATCCGATATATATTTTTTAAAAATTAATATGCTATGGATCAATTTATTAAAATAGTGATGTTGATGGAAGCAAGCTAGATTTACATATGCATTATGATGAACTTAAAATTTGAAGAAAAATTTACAGATGTATTATGCATTGGATAAATATAATTCATGAAAATGGATTGAGTGGTTAACTATTACTAGTCCTTCTTCAAGGTGAGAGTTTGATTCTCATAACTATCAAGTATGTTAAGAAAAACAAATTGTAACGGTAAAATAGATAGTTATGAAGTTGACACAACTTAATAAGATTAAAATAAGTTTTGCTTTGAAAATATAGAATAAATGTATATGTATACTCATTACACCTTCAATTAATCTGTATAGTTCATAAAATATGTGGTGCTGCTACATACACACTTTTTTTCTTGGTTCATCTCCCTTGGTGCATATTCAACAAATAAATCGGCATTCGGGACGAAGCCAAGTTGAGACATACGATAGGCGCGCAAAGGAAAGACCACCGTTTTATAGTGCGCGGTGGAAGAAAAGGCTCAGAATGGATTTAGGAATCTTTGTCGCTGCATATGGCCAAGCTTGTATTGAGTATCAAAAATAATATATTGACTCGATGCATATATAACAAGTATGTGCCAATAGAGTAGAACCAAATAAAGAAATTTGTTTTTAGCTCTGCCCTTTTTATTATACATGGATGCTTGGGTATGAACAGTTGTTAATTGATATATATTCCTCTAGTGATATTTGTATGACAATTATACCTTCTTCCTTTTTTTTTTTTTTTTAATGTAATACTTTATAGTGTCCATATAATTATACCTTTTATCAGGGTGAAATCATGCTGTGTTAGATGAATTGACATCATTAAAGAGGTCAATACTAACCTGACACGATTAATTAATCATGTCAGAATTTTCAACCCTAACCTAACCTGCTTATCTAATGTGTTACACGGTTGACACACGTAACTTTCTTAATAAAATATTAAAAATCGTTCAAAAAAATTTTAACCACCAAATTAAACATAGTTAAATTAGATATAATCAAATAATAAATTAAGGTTTAGACTTGCACTTGCTTTGTCCTAGTGAAGGCAGCAAGAAAGTATAATGCATCATAATGTGAGGTTAACTTGTACATAACGAAAAGCAAGTGTATTCTCTTTTTTTTTACTATTATAACTTTTTAAATATGGGTTGTTACACTAGTTATATGAGTTTGTGTTACATGAGTTGACACGTTTAAGTTAAACCTATTATACGGGTTATTTTCATGTTACATGGATTGACCCTAACCCAACCCATTTATTAATCAAGTTAAATGGGTCAACCCAATTTTGACTCTAACATGTTTAAGTTCAACCTTAGCCCTCTAATTTTGTGTTAGCTAGGTTCAAGTCGTGTTACTTCGACAATTCTATTGTGTAAAAGATAATCTTTTCAAATTTAAATAATCTTTTCCTCTTTCTTTGAAACAAAATTAAAATTAATTAAATTTTGGCAAATCAATATAATAGATCCCATAAATTTAGTTATTGAGAAAAAGTTGCCAATGGGAATGGTTACATTGTTAACTTTAACAGCTTACTAAATGGATAATCAAAAGTTATTTTGATTATTCAATTTTGGTTATTCCATTGAAGATGCTCTTATCCTGTCACAAATGCCACCCACACCTTTTATTGTATACTTTGTTAAGCATATTTGCATGATCGTTTGAGTTATACCTTCTTAAAGGTTAATGTGTCATACCTTCTTAAAAGTTAATGTGTTTAAAAAAAATTGAATGACCGTTAACCACTTCGTCTCATGATGTTTTTGTTCTGATTTTAGGAGGGCACTAATAATTCGATATATATTTTTAAAAATTCAATAGCCAATGGATCGATTTGTTAAAATTGAGATATTGATGGAAGCTAAATTTAAAGATGTGTTATGATAAATTTAAAAATTTAAAGAAAAAAGCAAACAAATGACAAAATTTTCATATCAAAATTCTCTACTTTAAACCTAACTCCATTCCATCTCTGATATATATCTCTAATGAACAGGTACTCTCAATTAGGATAATCTAATACTACATACAAAGCAACACAAACTCCTGCTTTTAATTCGTATTAATGTTTTAGCTAGTAAACCAATGCATTATAATATAATTAATAGTGTTGATTGTGTACCGCCTATAAAATAAGTCACTGAAGTGACTAAAGATTAAAAGAGTATTAACTCGATAAATAATTTTTTTATAATATTTTTTTTACATAATACTAATAATATAATAATAAAATTCAATATATATATATATGTATATAATACTTATAAAAATGACATTAATTCTCCTACCTCCAACCAACCAACCAAATTTGTTCAAAATAGTAACGTACATATTAATATACTTATACGTTCAATGAGAGTTCAGTATTCAATAAACAGAGATTATCGAGCTTGGAGCGTGGGAATGAGCATGGAGAGAAAGAGATGGACGAATTCGAATTTTTTTTTCCTGACTTAGGTGCTAGCTAAATTAACTAATCCTGATTTTATTCTGACTTGATTGGCCGCCTAGACTGATAAATCCCTAGTTTTAATTGTTCTAATTTTTTAGCTGGGCAATTAACTCAAACAATTATGGCTTAATCTTACTGTCAACCTAGGCCTAACGTTTATGCCCAAATTAGTCAGTTGCCTAACCCGATATTTAGAACACTGAAGTTGAGTAGTGGAGAGAGGAAGAGAAATCAATGGTGCAAAAATAATGATAAAGTGAATAGTAGAATTATTTGTTTGTCCTTCAAAAGAATTTCAGCGAAAAAACATTCATAGTACCACGAGACTCCGTAGGTCCTCGTTAATTTGTCAAGTACATAATATCCCTTAGAGTACAAGTTATCATTTTTCGATCACAAGACTTCGTAGGTCCTTGTTAATTTGTCAAGGATCCCTTAGAGCACAAGTTATCATTTTTCATATAAAAATAATACTACTGCTTTAACACACCTTTTTGTTCAGGATGCAAAAGAAAATGAGAATGCAAAATATAGTAGAAAATGACATACTGAAAAATTGGTATTTATGAAAAATAGAAGATGACAATTTGAATATTGAGCACATAGGTATGCAAAAACATTTAAATAGAATTTTTTGAATATGCTTAACGTTGGAAATCTAAATAGTTTGTGTAATTTGATTAAAATAAAAAGGCTAAAAAAGAAAATGTTTTAAGCTGAGCATTAAGCATTCGGCGGGATTTAGAGTACTGAATGCTTAATTTTTTAAAAATCTAGCTGTTAATCTCTTAATCATTTAAAAAAAATCATCATGTAGCTCTAAATACTTAATTAAAACACTCCCATTAATCATTCATGGGAAACTCAAACACCCCTTTAATAATATTAATGAACCTTAAACGTGTTAATTAAAGATTTCAATTTGCACTCTAAACTTATTAATTGAAGATTTAAATATGAACCATTAACATTTTTTTTTAAGACTATTCGCATGGTACATTCAATTTATTGCAATCAAATCTAATATATAGGCCATCTCCAACAAAATTTATAACCGGCGTCTAACACGAGCAATTCATGTGGGGCTTTTTCAAGAGTAATTTTGGCATAATACAAACTGAAACGATGAAATACAGCTAAAAGGCTCGTTTACACCACCAAATCTCCACTTACACTAACTTTCATGAAGAAATCATTAGTTACATAGAAAATTAATTCGTTGCTATTGACCAAAAGGATTTCAGAAACTTTTTAAGTCATTTTGCTCTATTTTAAGGTATCTAAAGATATCAGGAAAGTGTCAATAGTCGCATCCCAAATAAATTATATAAAATACGTTGCCTATTTGGAAATTTGGCTTTTCATACAAAATAGTACAATAGTTATTTTGTTTAAATAAAAATTATCTTACACCACTGCGTAACACTTCAAGGATGTAGAATAAATTTATGCAATTATTCTTCATACAGATCTAAAAACTCAAAACTATTTAAGAAGTTTTTGAAGGAAAAAAATATATTATGTACGTACTAAATCAAACTTAAACATTTTAATCCAAAAACAGAAAAAAATCTAAGATAACATATAATTTAAAATAATTCTGCAAGTCATCTCCTTTTTATTTGTTCACGAGCATCCATGCAGAGAAGGTAATGAGCTGATTATCCACGTTAATTTTTCAAATGTATCCATATTTAGTAATAAATTCAGAAAAAATTAATTATTAAGTAATTAATAATTTAGACTTATGCCCACTATACTTTAATTTTTAGTGAAAATTTTTATACATTGCCCGCCTTATTTTATATTATCATAAATTTGTAGTTATAGGCGATCAATGTTATAAAATGAACTATATTGTAGTATTTCAACACTTTAAAGTGAGGTATTATGATCCTAAAATAAAAATATTTGTACTTTATTTTAAAATATTAAAATATTGAAATTTGCCTTCTTTATATTAATAAATCTTGGCTCCACGGTTGGTTAGATGGAGGTAAATCTTTGGCCTTTAGTTTGCTCTTTGGAGAAGTCATATACATGCAGGGAAAAGGTTCTATTATTTTAAATCTTAAAAGCACCCAAAGAATTGGCATGGGTTAGTTTTTGATGAAAAAGAAAATTGGTGGGGGAGGGATGATATTGAAATTTTTCAGAAAAAAAAAAATAAAAATAAAATTGTGTTCTAAATCTTGTAAAAACACCTAATAAAAATCCAAATTAAGAAAAGAAGTGAACCTTCAAGAGGGAGGAGATTATTGCAATCATACAAATTGAGTTCATGCATGGTTTTCATGGTTTGCTTATTCCGAACCAAAAGCATTCAATTAATATACACACACAACTAAATCAAGGAAATTATGCTCACTAATTCTAACATAATATTTTTTATTTTCCTAATATATGGATATATCCACGTAAATCATCTACTTTTTTCCATTTCCTTTTAATACTAGTATTTCAAAAATATATCAAGCGTTCGACATTAAAGTGAGCAAAAACGTAACTAGAATTCCTAGTGGTGAGCTAGGTGAACATAAGGCGCGCGAACTCAATCGTGAACCTAAGTTAAGAGGTTTTATCAACACATCCTAAATGAAACCCAACACTAATCCCCTAACATTGAAAATAATCAGCCAAGCTGATATTGGCAAACTCAGTGCAACAAGTGCCACCAACCCTATTGCCAAACAAGGCCTAGTATTCATCAAACACATTTGTAACAATTCCACACCTTTAAACACACGCTCGTTGTAATCTCCAAAGTATCGCTTCTCCCACTCCATCCAGTCCGAAGGAGGCATTTGGCTCGTCTCCGACATCTTCATATCCTTAATCCGCATTCGAAGCACAATCATATTCTCGTCCACAAGCTTACCATCGTAATTATCTCGGCCTTTTTTCTCTTCTTGCACTAATATTGACGCTTCTAGCGCGTCTCATTCTTCGCCGATTGGAAGGTTCAAGGAGAAACTTCCGGCTGGTGAGGATGGAAGAAGTGGAGGAGATTGCTTCCATTATTATTTTCTTTTATTTTTGTTAAGAGTTTGAGAGATTGTGTGGATGATTAATGTTAGAATTTAAACGTAGAGGTGTGAGATATATATATATTTATATTGAGAGAGAGAGAGAGAGAGGGGTGGGACTAATAGGGAAGAAAGGGTTACATGTGATTAATAATTTTATATTTAATTCACGTGTTTGACACGTTGGATGAAATTGTCAAATATGATTATTTAATCGCATTCAGAGTAGATAAAGTAATTCCATCTTTTAGTGTGTTAAAAAGCATTAATAGGATAAATAATATGTCTCGGTACTTGAAATATACTCAACTAGACCAAGAAACTAAGATCCTTTATGGTGATAAGATTATGTATACATCAGTTCAAGAAAAAATAATAAGAAATTGTATAACATGCATCTAATGTGTTAGTATCATACGGGTTCTTTCAATTTTAAACAAAAAATTATAAAAATATCGTTGGAGCACAATTTGAAAAATAAAGGCCGTCTATATGCCTAGAACATAATTCGAACCTTGATTCTCCTTTTAATTGGAACACGAATTTATCATTCTATCAATAAATATATATATGTATAAAATAAATATTTATACATCTCAACGACGTACATTTATCCAATATATTTTCCCTTCAATTAGTCGACTTTAATTATATATTGAAAGCGCTAAAAACAAACCATTCCAATCATCCTACTCTTTAAGTGGGTCCCTCAGTAGCAAGTGTTTAGTCTTTGTCCCCCGTCCATGGAAGTACTTACATCGTGTCAAAAACATCTCGAAAGATATAAATATTTAATATAAAAATTGACATTATAATATAATTAATAAAAATGATTTTAAGAAAAATTGGTCTTTTAGTTAAATTTTTTAGTAAACTTTTTATGAACCAGAGTTTCAAATCTCATAATTCGTAAATTTTGCTCTTTTTTTTAAAAAAAAAAAAAAACTCCATAGAGTTTAATAGTAAAATTTTTACCCAAGTAACATTACAAGCTAGTTTTGATTTAGATTTGGTTAATTAAAAAAAAATTGACCGCGATTTACCCCCCCCCCCCCAACCCAATTTAATATCATGGGTCCGCCCGAGGTGGCCACCATGAGTAATTTTTGATCTCAAGTATTCGATAATGATCAATTTTCTCTCGTTTTCATTGTCTGCTAGTTGCTTTCTCTCTCTAAAGTCTCCCTTATTATCTTCTTCCAAGAGCAATATGGAAAAGTTTCAGTTGTCCAGAGCCATATTGGACTCAAATTCATAATCATTTTTATTCAATTACGTTCAATGAAATCTAGTTCAAGACTAAAACAGGTGTTATTTTCTTTATTTTTATATGTAAAACTTGGTGAAAAAATTAAAGTAGTCTCTCTTTTAAAAGTTGCGTAAATTGTCTAGCCTCATTTTGTCATTTTTTAAAGTAATGTTGATGCGGCGGCAAATGGTTGGATGCTAAAACTTCAATATTTCTTTACTAGTCCTTTCGTACGTTTGTGAAACACTCTTCATTTTACTAGTCATTATTTCTCTGTGTACTTTGAAAAAATTACTCATACCTACATTAATATCAATGCTATAGATAATTCTGGGAAAATAACAGAAAGCCTGTTATAATTGCGTGTAAATCTT